>CM063311.1:396621-593161 GCA_032173965.1 Sitta carolinensis
TTATTACGTAAGCGGACGGATATGATGGCAAGAACTGCAACATATTTAACGCTGTGTAACCCTGAATAAACTGCCATTTTGCCATCCATCCCATAGATGCTTATGAGCATTTGGTCCGAGCAGTCTGAGGTGGCTGTTGTGCCGTTCCTGAACCAGCTCACCAGGCCTCGCTGAGGCAACAGATGACATCCAATCCCGCGGTGTTCCCCACGAGCCCGGAGGGTGGGTTCATGCAAAGATCAAACAGGAGGGCACGAACACCAAGGGGGAACGGAGACTCTGCGATGTCGTCCATTAGGGTCCAGGAGGGGACTCGACGCCCGCTGGACATCAGAGAGCACGGGCCAGGTGTGTTCCCAATGTGGATCACGGGGAATGTGGGACACCAGGGCTCTGCCCGCTGTGGGTGCTCCCGGGGGGATGGAGTTGGGGCAGCGCACGAAGCTCTGCCCGCACTCGGGGCACTCGCAGGGCTTCCCTTACCGGTGCCTCCGCTGGTGCTGGGTGAAGATAGAGCTGGGTGAGAATCTCTTCCCTCACTGGGGACACTCCTGGGGCCTCTCCCGTGTGGATGCGCTGGTGGCAGATCAGGATACATTTCCGCTTGAAGCCCTTCCCGCACTCGTGGCAGCGGAAGGGCCTCTCATCCGTGTGGATCCGCTCATGGCAAGGAGATGGCGCTGGTGTGAAACCTCTTCCCACACTGGGCACACTCGTAGACCTCTCCCCGGTGTGGATGCGCTGGTGGATGATGAGGCGGCAGCTGTGATTGAAGCCCTTCCCACAGTCGGAGCAGCGGAAGGGCCACTCATTGGTGTGGATCCGCTTGTGGAGGAGGAGACTGGAGCTGGTGTAAAACTTCTTCTCACACTGGAGACACTCGTAGGGCCTCTCCCCGGTGTGGGTGAGCTGGTGCTGGAGCAGCCTGGTACTCACGCTGAAGCTCTTCCCACACTCCACACACTTGTAGGGTCTCTCCTCAGTGTGCATCCTCTGGTGCACGATCAGGTGAGAATTCTCGATGAACCTCTTCCCACACTCCCCACACTCATAGGGCCTCTCCCCGGTGTGGATCCTCTGGTGCTGGGTCAGTTTGGAGCTCTGGCTGAAGCTCTTCCCACACTCCCCACACTCGTACGGCCTCTCCCCGGTGTGGATCCTCTGGTGCACGATCAGGCTGGAGCTCTGGCTGAAGCTCTTCCCACACTCCCCACACTCGTACGGCCTCTCCCCGGTGTGGATCCTCTGGTGCAGGATCAGGCTGGAGCTGTGGCTGAAACTCTTCCCACACTCCCCACACTCGTACGGCCTCTCCCCGGTGTGGATCCTCTGGTGCACGATCATCGGGAGTCTGCTGATTCCACCAACTGTCGCCTCTCCGTGGATCCTCTGGTGCCGATCAGTCTGGAGCTCTGTGAAGCTCTCCCACACTCCCCACACTCGTACGGCCTCTCCCCGGTGTGGATCCTCTGGTGCAGAACCAGGACGGAACGCCATTTGAAGCTCTCCCCACACTTCCCACATTTGTAGGGCTTTTCCCCAGTGTGGATCCTCTGGTGCCGGATTAGGTCGGAGTGCCTAGTGAAGCTCTTCTCACACTCCGAACATTTGTGGGGCTTCTCCCTGCTTTGATTCTTGTCCAGCCCCGAGCTCTGGCTGCATCTCCAGCCGCCTCCCCGGCCCAGGCTGGCTCTTTCCTCCTCAGATCCCTGGCATCCGCATTTGCAGCCCCTCCCCGTGCGGGATCTCCGCCGCTTTTCCTCCCCGCTGGATTCCTGAGCCGTGGAGCCGCTCAGAACGGGCTCTGCCACGAGGTTCTGCCGCGGGGATTTGTCCTCCCCGCTCTCCATCCTCAGCTCCCTGTCTGGGGCAGGAAGCACAAGGAGAGGATGGGATTTGCCTCCGTGCCACAGGGCAGGGCAAGGAGATCCCCCCAGGGCGTGCCCGGCAGGACGGCGTCGGCAGCGGGGTTGTCCTGCAGCCGGGGCCATGCTGGGCTGGCAGATGGAGCAGGAGAGAGGGGGAAAGGGGCACTGACTTCCTCCTCACCTGCCTGGGGCTTCTGGCGCATCTTCCTCTTCCTCACAGCCTCCTCCTCCAGCCGGACGAGCTTTGGGAATGGCAATCCTGGTTTGGGAAAAACAAGGGCTGAGCATGTGGAATGTCAAAGTCCCTGTGCCCAAGTCCATCTCTAGCAGTTCCCGGCCATCTGGGGTCCATAAAAACCTCCCAAACACCAACATCCAGCCCTGGAAATGCCTCCCACGCGTTCCCCATCTCTGGGGTCTCCCCTTTTGGGGTTTGTGTTTTCCCCCTCCCTCTGGCTGCTGGGAGTCCCAGGAACACGAAAAGCTCCCCCCTCTTCCCTCTCCCATTTAGGGATGCTGGGAGTGACTGGGCTCATACTGGGAGTGACTGGAATGACCCTGCAAGTCCCTGGGCTCATACTGGGAGTGACTGGAATGACCTGAGTCCCTGGGCTCATACTGGGAGTGACTGGATCCCTGCAAGTCCCTAGGCTGGTACTGGGAGCGACTGGAATCCCCCTGCCAGTCCCTGGGCTCATACTGGGAGCGACTGGAATCCCCCTGCCAGTCCCTGGGCTCATACTGGGAGCGACTGGAATCCACCTGTAAGACCCTGGGCTCATACTGGGAGTGACTGGAATCCCCCTGCCAGTCCCTGGGCTCATACTGGGAGCGACTGGAATGACCCTGCCAGTCCCTGGGCTCCTACTGGGAGCGACTGGAATGACCCTGCCAGTCCCTGGGCTCATACTGGGAGCGACTGGAATGACCCTGCAGTCCCTGGGCTCGACTGGGAGCGACTGGAATCCCCTGCCAGTCCCTGGGCTCATACTGGGAGTGACTGGAATCCCCCTGCCAGTCCCTGGGCTCATACTGGGAGTGACTGGAATCCCCTGCCAGTCCCTGGGCTCATACTGGGAGCGACTGGAATCCCCCTGCCAGTCCCTGGGCTCATACTGGGAGTGACTGGAATCCCCCTGCCAGTCCCTGGGCTCATACTGGGAGTGACTGGAATCCCCCTGCCAGTCCCTGGGCTCATACTGGGTGCAGCCATTTCCACCACCGCCACCCCCCAACCCATTTCCCGGCCATGCGGCCCCTCCAGCCCCCAGCACCCCCTGCCTCAGGGACCCTCTCGGGCTGCCCGCTCTGGGGCTCTGGGCTCTCCTCTCTCCGCGGTCCCGCTCGGGGAAGCCGCGGCTCTCCCGGCGCTCCCCAAACCCGGGGTCCCCCCCCCCGCCGCTCCCGCGCGCTCCCCACGCGGCCCCGCCCGAGCTCGGAGGGCCCGGCCCGGGCAGCCCAACCCCCACGCGCCGGGACCCGCAGCCACCCGCCCCCGACGGGGCTCTGCCCACACCGGCACCGCCACCCCACAAAAACACCTCCGGACACCCCGCCATGTCCCCCCAAAGGCCACCTGCGCCTCGCCTTTGGAGCCCCGCGAGCTCCGAACATCCCCCCAAAAAACCCCAAACCCAGCCACCCGCCGGGCTCTTGGGGCCGAGCTGCCCCTCCCCGGCCACCTGCGGGATGCGGGCCAGGGGCCCGGGGGCGCTGCGAGTGCAGGCGGCGCTGGAGCCGCGCGCTTGGCGCTGTGCTCTTGTGCTGCTGCTTCCCGCTGCCGCTCGGCCTCTGCCTCCCTCCCTGCTGCTCCTGCCCCGCTGCGAGCCCGAGGCGGGAGGGGAAAGGAAAGGGCGGAAGCGTGAGGGGAAAGGGGCGGGGCCAAGGACAGGGCGGGAAGCGTGGAGACGAAAGGGGCGGGGCCAAGGACAGGGCGGGCCCGGGAGGGGAAAGGGGCGGGGCCAAGGACAGGGCGGGAAGCGTGAGGGGAAAGGGGCGGGGCCAAGGACAGGGCGGGCCCGGGAGGGGAAAGGGGCGGGCCAAGGACAGGGCGGGCCCGGGAGGGGAAAGGGGCGGGGACAAGGACAGGGCGGGACCGGGAGGGGAAAGGGGCGGGGCCAAGGACAGGGCGGGCCCGGGAGAGGAAAGGGGCGGGGCCAAGGACAGGGCGGGAAGCGTGAGGGGAAAAGGGCGGGGCCAAGGACAGGGCGGGACCGGGAGGGGAAAGGGGCGGGGCCAAGGACAGGCCGGTGAGCGTGATTTAAAAGGGGCGTGGTCAAAGGCTGCGCTCAAGCCCCGCCCCCCCAGGACCCCCCAAGCCTCTTCAAGACCCCCTCAATTTTTCCAGGACCTCCCTCCCCAATTTTTTCGGGGACCCCCCAATTTTCCGGGACTCTGTCCCCCACAATTTTCCCATGCCCCCCTCCCAATTTCCCCCTCCCCCAATTTTCCCAGCATCCCCCCCCGAATTTTCTCAGTTCCCCCGCAAACCCCTCCCGGACCCCCCCAGGACTCCCCTAAATGCCCCAAGCCCCCCCCAAATCTTGACAGGAACCACCTCCCCCCTCAAAAGCCCCAGAGCCCTCCAGGAATCCCCCCCCCAAAAAAAACCCCCGGAACCTCCCTCTCCTCCCCCCCCCCCGGGACGCCCCCGAGGCGGTTTCGGGGTGCAGCGGGTGCTTTATTGATTTATTGATCGGTTGATCGATCGATCGATTGATTGATTTATTACATTTGTACAATGCGGCGCTGGGGGCCCCCCCGGCTCTCTATGGCTTGTGCTGCGGGAAAGGGGGGGCCGGGACCCCCAAACTGGGCAGGGGACCCATAACTGGGGCCGGGACCCCAAAACAAGGGCTCGTGGGGGGTCCTGGACCCCAAAACCGGGCAGGGGACCCCATAACTGGGGCTGGGACCCCAAAACCCGGCAAGGGACCTCAGAACCCCGCAGGGACCCCAAAATCGGGCAGGGGACCCCAAAACTGGGGCTGGGAACCCAAAATCAGTGTTCTGGGGGGCCAGGACCCCAAAATTAGGGTTTGGGGGGCCAGGACTTGGTGTTTGCGGGGGGGGGGCAGGACCCCGAAATTGAGGTTTGGGGGGCCTCAGGACCCCAACATCTGGGATGGGACCCCAAACCTCGGGTTCAGGGGGGGCTCAGACCCCAAACCTGAGGCTGGGGAGAGGTGGGGAAGCCAGGACCCCAAACTCGGGGGTTTGGAGGGACCAGGACCCCAAAGTCAAGGTTTTGGGGGGGGTCAGGACCCCAAAATTTGCATTTGGAGGGGAGCCAGGACCCCGAAATTGAGGTTAGGGTGTGCCTGGGACCCCAAACTCGAGGTTTTGGCGGGACCAGGACCCCAAACTCGGGGTTTTGGCGGGACCAGGACCCCAAACTCGGGGTTTTGGGGGCTCAGGACACAAAGTCGGGGTTTTGGGGGGACCAGGACCCCCACATGGGGTTTTTTTTGGGGGGTCACTTCCGCCGGGGCCGGTCGGGGTCGCGCCGGGGCAGCCCCTCGTCGGTGGAGGAGGTGGTGAGGAGCCCCTGGTGCCACCGGGCCAGCTCGGCGTGTTCCTGCGCGCTGGCGGCCAGCGCCCGCAGCCAGCCCTGCATGTCCTCCTGCGGGGGGGGAACGGGGTAAGGGACCCCCAAAATGGGGTCAGGGACCCCGAAAATCGGGTTAGGGACAGACAAAATGGGGTTAGGGTGAAGGAAATGGGGTTAGGGACCCCGAAAATGGGGTTAGGGACCCCAAAAATGGGGTTAGGTCTGCAGAAAATTAGGTCAGATCCATCCAAATCAGCATGAGTCCCCAAATTGTGATCAGATCTCCAAAACCATCATGAGACCCCTCAAAATTGCTATGAGACCCCAAAACCACCATGAGACCCCCAAAATTGCTATGAGACCGCCAAAACCACCGTGGGACCCCCAAAACCACGATGAGACCACCAAAATTCCTACAGAGACCCCCCAATTTCCCATGAGACCCCCCAAAACCACAGTGAGACCCCCAAAACCACTGTGAGACCCCCAAACCCACACAGAGACCCCCAAAACCCCCATGAGACCCCCAAAACCCCATGAGACCCCAAAACCATCATGAGACAACCAAAATTCCCATAAGACCCCCAAAACCAACCATGAGACCCCCAAAACCATAGTGAGAACCCCAAAACCAACCATGAGACCCCAAAACCCCATGAGACCCCAAAACCACACAGAGACCCCCAAACCCACACAGAGACCCCCAAAACCCCCATGAGACCCCCAAAACCCCATGAGACCCCCAAAACCATCATGAGACAACCAAAATTCCCATAAGACCCCCAAAACCAACCATGAGACCCCCAAAACCATAGTGAGACCCCCAAAACCCCATGAGACCCCAAAACCACACAGAGACCCCCAAACCCACCATGAGGCCCCCAAACCCACTATGAGACCCCCAAAACCCCATCAGATCCACCAAAACCCCACAGAGACCCCCCAAAACCACCGTGAGACCCCCAAAACCCCATGAGACCTCCCAAACCCACACAGAGACCCCCAAACCCACCATGAGACCCCCAAAACCACAGTGAGACCCCCAAAACCACCATGAGACCCTCAAAACCAACCATGAGACCCCCAAAACCCCGTGAGACCCCCAAAACCATCATGAGACCACCAAAACCAACCATGAGACCCCCAAAACCCCATGAGACCCCCAAAACCATCATGAGACCACCAAAACCAACCATGAGACCCCCAAAACCCCATGAGACCCCCAAAACCATCATGAGACCACCAAAACCAACCATGAGACCCCCAAAACCCCATGAGACCCCCAAAACCATCATGAGACCACCAAAACCAACCATGAGACCCCCAAAACCCCATGAGACCCCAAAACCATCATGAGACCACCAAAACCACAGTGAGACCCTCAAAACCATCATGAGACCACCAAAACCACAGTGAGACCTCAAAACCAACCATGAGACCCCAAAACCAACCATGAGACCCCCAAAACCCCATGAGGCCCCCAAACCCGCTATGAGACCCCAAAACCCCATCAGATCCACCAAAACCCCATGAGACACCCAAAACCAACCATGAGACCTCCCAAACCATCCTGAGACCCCCAAACCCACTATGAGACCCCCAAAACCCCATCAGATCCACCAAAACCCCACAGAGACCCCCAAAACCACCGTGAGACCCCCAAAACCATGAGACCCCAAAACCCACACAGAGACCCCAAAACCACCGTGAGACCCCCCAAAATTCCCATGAGACCCCCAAAACCACCATGAGACCCCCAAAATTGCTATGAGACCCCCAAACCTACCATGAGACCCCCAAAACCACCGTGAGACCCCCAAACCCACCATGAGACCCCCAAAACCCCATGAGACCCCCAAAACCACTGTGAGACCCCCAAACCCACCATGAGACCCCCAAAACCACCGTGAGACCCCCAAAACCCCATGAGACCCCCAAACCCCCCATGAGACCCCAAACCCACCATGAGACCCCTAAAACCACCATGAGACCCCTAAAACCATCATGAGACCACCAAAATTCCCATGAGAACCCCAAAACCAACCATGAGACCCCCAAAACCATAGTGAGACCCCCAAAACCAACCATGAGACCCCCAAAACCCCATGAGACCCCAAAACCACACAGAGACCCCCAAAACCCCGAGGCCCCAAACCCGCTATGAGACCCCCCAAAACCCCATCAGATCCACCAAAACCCCACAGAGACCCCCCAAAACCACCGTGAGACCCCCAAAACCACCATGAGACCCTCAAACCCCCCATGAGACCCCAAAACCCCCCATGAGACCCCCGCAGCCCCCCCAAATTCCCACCTCGTCCTTGGCCTGCAGCAGGAACTCGCTGCCGTCGCCGGTCCTGCGAGAAAGCGCCGAGGTCACGGCGGCCACCACGGCTAGGGGCCACCGAGGCCACCAAAGTCATCAGGACACCCCAAAAATGACATCGGGGACCCCAAAAATGACATTGGGACCCCAAAAAGGGATCGGGGACCCAAAAATGACATTGGGGACCTCAAAAAGGGCATTGGGGACCCCGAAAATGCATTAGGGACCCCAAAAATGACATTGGGGACCCCAAAAATAATATCAGGGACCTCAAAAATGGCATTGGGGACCCCAAAAATAACATCAGGGACCTCAAAAAGGGCATTGGGGACCCCAAAAAGGGCGTCAGGAACCCCAAAAATGACATAGGGGACCCCGAAAATGACATTGGGGACCCCAAAAATAACATCAGGGACCTCAAAAAGGGATCGGGGACCCCAAAAATGGCATTGGGGACCCCAAAAATGGCATTGGGGACCCCAAAAATAACATCAGGGACCTCAGAAAGGGCATCAGGGACCCCAAAAATAACATCAGGGACCTCAAAAAGGGATCGGGGACCCCAAAAGTGACCTCAGACCCCCAAAAGTGCCACCAGAACCAACAGGAGACTCCAAAAGTGACCTCAGAACCCAAAAGTGACCTCAGAACCCTAAGGTGACCTCAGAACCCACCAAACCCAACAGGAGAACCCCAAAGTGACCTCAGAGACCCCCAAAATTGACCTCAGACCTCAAAAGTGACCTCAGAACCATCAGAACCAACAGGGGACTCCAAAAGTGACCTCAGAGACCCCAAAAGTGACCTCAGAGACCCAAAAGTGACCTCAGAACCCATCAGAACCAACAGGAGACTCCAAAAGTGACCTCAGAACCCAAAAGTGACCTCAGAACTCTAAGGTGACCTCAGAACCCACCAAACCCAACAGGAGAACCCCAAAGTGACCTCAGAGACCCCAGAAGTGACCTCTGAGACCCCAAAAGTGCCACCAGAACAAACAGGAGAACCCCAAAGTGACCTCAGAGACCCCAAAAGTGACCTCAGAACCCACCAAACCCAACAGAGAACCCCAAAGTGACCTCAGAGACCCCAGAAGTGACCTCTGAGACCCCAAAAGTGCCACCAGAACAAACAGGAGAACCCCAAAGTGACCTCAGACCCTCCAAAAGTGACTTCAGACCTCAAAAGTGACTCAGACCTCAGACCCAGAACCCATCAGAACCAACAGGAGACCCCAAAGTGACCTCAGAGACCTCAAAGGTGGCATCAGAGACCCCAAAAGTGACCTCAGAGACCCCAAAGTGACCTCAGCTCCCCCCCAGACCCACTTGAGCTTGAAGACGTTCTTCTTCTTCTTGTAGTCGCTGGCCACCTCGGCGGCGGCGCGCTGCAGGCTCAGCAGGGGCTCCCCGCCATGGGTGGCCCCGGCCGCCGGACCCTTGGCATCCTTGTAGAAGCCCAGGTCGCCCTTGGCCAGCACGCAGTAGAGGTTGACCCAGGACCTGTCCACCAGAAGATGACCACCACGGTTTGGGGGTGAATTGCAAGATTGTTTTTTTGGGGGGAGCATCAAGGTTTTGGTGGTTGGTGGAGCTCACAAAAGTCTTGGTGGACCCCCATGTTCTGGTGGAATCCAGCATTGATGGATCTCCAACCCTCGGTGGGCCCCCATGTTCTGGTGGAATCCATCACTGATGGATCTCCAACCCTTGGTGGACCCCCATGTTCTGATGGAACCCAGCATTGATGGATCTCCAACCCTTGGTGGACCCCCATGTTCTGGTGGAACCCAGCATTGATGGATCTACAACCCTTGGTGGACCCCAAGTTCTGGTGGAACCCAGTGTTGGTGGATCTCCAACCCTTGGTGGAGCCCCAAGTTCTGATGGACCACCAACAAACTCCAACCCTTGGAGAACCCTCAACTCTTGATGAACCCCAACATGCTGATGGATCACCAATGAAGCCCAACACTTGAAGAACCCCAACCCTTGATGAACCCCAAATTCTGAAGGACCACCAATAAACCCCAACTCTTGGAAAACCACAACCCTTGGAGAGAACCCCAACCCTTGGAGGACCCCAACGCTTGGAGAACCCCAAATTCTGGAGGACCACCAATAAACCCCAACTCTTGGAAAACCACAACCCTTGGAGAACCCCAAACCTTGAAGAACCCCAACCCTTGGAGAACCCAAACTCTTGGAGAACCTCTTTCATTGAAGAACCCCAACCCTTGGAGAACTCCAACCCTTGAAGAGAAACCCAACCCTTGGAGAACCCCAAAATCTGGAGGACCACCAACAAACCCCAAGTCTTGACAAACCCCAACCCTTGAAGAACCTATTTCATTGAAGAACCCCAACCCTTGGAGAACCCCAAACCTTGAAGAACCCCAACCCTTGGAGAACCCCAACCCTTGATAAACCCCAACCCTTGAAGAACCCCAACCCTTGGAGAACCCCAACCCTTGATAAACCCCAACTCTTGGAGAACCCCAACCCTTGTAGAACCTCAACCTTTGGAGAACCACCAACAAACCCCATCCCTTGGAGAACTCCAACCCTTGAAGAACCTCTTTCAATGAAGAACCCCAACCCTTGGAGAACCTCTTTCATTGATGAACCCCAAACCCTTGGAGAACCCCAACCCTTGGAGAACCCCAACCTTTGGAGAACCTATTTCATTGAAGAACCCCAACCCTTGGAGAACCCCAAACCTTGAAGAACCCCAAACCTTGAAGAACCCCAACCCTTGGAGAACCCCAACCCTTGGAGAACCCCAACCCTTGGAGAACCTCAACCTTTGGAGAACCTCTTTCATTGAAGAACCCCAAACCCTTGGAGAACCTCTTTCATTGATGAACCCCAAACCCTTGGAGAACCTCTTTCATTGATGAACCCCAAACCCTTGGAGAACCCCAACCCTTGGAGAACCCCAACCCTTGGAGAAGCCCAACCCTTGGAGAACCTCAACCTTTGGAGAACCTCTTTCATTGAAGAACCCCAAACCCTTGGAGACCCCCCCACCCTTGGAGAACACCCCACCCTGGCACAGAACCCCGGACCTGTTGGACGCCTTCCTGCCGGCGCCGTCCAGCTCGTGCTTGCGCAGCAGGAAGCCCTCGTGGCTCACGGTGTGTCCGCGGCGGCGGCGGCGGCGCCGCGCTGCCCTGGGCCGGGGCCGAGCGCGAGCGCCGCGGTTCCCCCGCGCTGGACCCGTCCCGAGGCCGCGGCCGCCGCCGGGGCTTGGGCCGGTCCCGGGCCCGGGGCCGCTCCGGGCGGGGAGTGCGCTCGGGGAGCGACTCGGGACCGGCGGGGAGACGGGCGGGGGAGTCCCGGGGCTGGGGACAAAGGGGGGACAGTGAGGGGACAGTGGGGACAATGGGGGACAGGGGGCAGTCCCGGGGCTTGGGCCGGTCCCGGGCCCGGGGCCGCTCCGGGCGGGGAGTGCGCTCGGGGAGCGACTCGGGACCGGCGGGGAGACGGGCGGGGGAGTCCCGAGGCTGGGGACAAAGCGGGACAGTGAGGGGACAGTGGGGGGACAATGGGGGACAGGGGGAGACGGGCGGGGGAGTCCCTGGTCTGGGGACAAAGGGGGATGTGAGGGGACAGGAGGGGATAGTGGGGAGTCCCGGGGCTGGGGACAAAGGGGGACAGTGAGGGGACAATGGGGGGACAAGGGGGAGTCCCGGGGCTGGGGACGGTGAGGGGACAGTGGGGACAATGGGGTGAGTCCAGGGGCTGGGACAAAGGGGCGACGGTGAGGGGACAATGCGGGGGACAGGGGGGACAATGGGGGACAGGGGAGAGTCCGGGGCTGGGAACAAAGTGGGGACGGTGAGGGGACAGTGGGGACAATGGGGGGAGTCCCAGGGCTGGGGACAAGGGGGACGTGAGGGGACAATGGGGGACAATGGGGAGAGTCCCGGGGCTGGGGACAAGGTGGGACAGTGAGGGGACAGGGGGGACAATGGGGGACATGGGGGAGACAATGGGGGACAGGAGGGGACTGGGGGGACAGTGAGAGACGGGCGGGGGAGTCCCGGGCTGGGGACAAAGGGGGGGACAGTGAGGGAACAATGGGGGGAGTCCCGGGCTGGAGACAAAGGGGACAGTGAGGGGACAGTGGGGGGACACACAGGGGGATCTTCAGTGGGACACTGAGGGGACACTGAGGGATCTCCAAGGGGTCATGGAGGGCACACTGAGGGGACACTGAGGGGACACTGGGGGGACAATCTCCAGTGGGACACTGAGGGGACATCCAGGGGACACTGAGGGCACCCCGAGGTGCCACCTGAGTGTCCCCAAGGTGCCACCGCGCACTCACCGAGGCCGGCGCGGCGCCTCCTGCCTCCTTCTCCTGCAGCTGCTCCACGATGTCAGCCAGCGTGGCTTTGCTGCTGGGGGACGTTTGGGGACCACGGCGGGGTCACCTCGGCCCCGTCCCCTCCCCACGATGTCCCCTGATGTCCCCATGATGTCCCTAATGTCCTCATGATGTCCCCCCAATGTCCCATGATGTTCCCATGATGTCCCTTCAATGTTCCCTGATGTCCCCAATGTTCCCACGATGTCCCCATGATGCCCCCCAATGTCCCCCCCAATGTCCCCTGCTGTCCCTCAAATGTCCCCAACGTTCCTGTGATGTCCCCATGATGACCCCTGATGTCCCCATGATGCCCCCCCAATGTCCCCCCGCTGTCCCCCAATGTCCCCCAATGTCCCCTGATGTCCCCCGATGCCCCATGATGTCCCCCCAATGTCCCCCCCACTGTCCCCTCAATGTCCCCCCGATATCCCCCAATGTCCCCATGATGCCCCCCAATGTGTCCCCCAATGTCCCCCCGATATTCCCTAATGTCCCCATGATGCCCCCCCAATGTCCCCCCCATGTCCCCGATATCCCCCAATGTCCCCCACTGTCCCCAATGTGTCCCCAATGTCCCCCCAATGTCCCCAACATTCCCCTGATATCCCCATGATGTCCCCCCAATGTCCCCCGTGATATCCCCCAGTGTCCCCAATGTCCCCCAATGTCCCCACCAATGTCCCCCGCTGTCCCCCCGCCATCCCCTCCCTCACCCTCCTCCCTTCCCGTCGTGCCGCGGCGCCTCGGGCTCGCTGGACTCCTGCCGCTCCAGCCGCCGCTCCCGGCGCTCCCGGCGCGGCCCCGGCCGGACCTCGCCGGGCTCCTCGGCCTTGGTGGCCACCGTGGGCTCGGCGGCGGTGGCCACGGTGGCCGGGGGTGGCTCGGCGGGGACAACCTCGGGTTGGACGCGGTCGAGCTTGGGCTGGAGGCGCTCCGGCCGCAGCTCGTGCCGGACGTAGGCGACGCGCGGCTCCGGCCGGCGAGGGTCGGCTCCGACCGCTGCCGCGGCGGCGTCCGGCAGGAACTTGCGGGTGAGGAGCGGCGTGGGCGGCTGCTTGTTCTGCTCGGCCTTGAGCTTCTCGATCTGTGCCAGGGGGAGGGGGGGGATGGGGGTGGTGGAGATGGTGGAGATGATGGAGATGGGATGGAGATGATGGAGGTGATGGGAGATGGTGGAGGTGATGGAGATGGGGATGGGGATAGGTATAGGATGGGGATGGTGGGGATGATGGAGATTGAGATGATGGAGATTGAGATGATGGAGATTGAGATGATCGAGATGGGATGGAGAAGATGGAGATTATGGAGATGGGGATGGTGGAGATTGAGATGATGGAGATGGGATGGAGATGGGATGGAGATGATGGAGATGATGGAGATGGGGATGGTGGAGATTGAGATGATGGAGATGGGATGGAGATGGGATGGAGATGATGGAGATGGAGATGATGGAGATGATGGAGATGGGATGAGGATGATGGAGATTGAGATGGAGATGGGATGGAGATGATGGGGATGGAGATGATGGAGATGATGGAGATGGGATGAGGATGATGGAGATTGAGATGATGGAGATGATAGGGATTGAGATGATGGAGATGGGATGGAGATGATGGAGATGGAGATGATGGAGATGATGGAGGTGATGGAGGTGATGGAGATGGGGATGGGGATGGTGGAGATGATGGAGATGATGGAGATGGAGATGGTGGACATGGAGATGGTGGAGATGGGGATGATGGAGATGGGATGGTGAAGGTGGGGTTGGAGATGATGGAGATGGAGATGATGGAGATAGAGAGGAGATTAAGATGATGGAGGTGAAGACAGAGATCAGATAGGATGGAGAAGGAGATGATGGGACGGAGTTGATGGAGATGATGACGACGGGATGGGGACGATAAAGATGGGACGGGGACAGCAATGGAGTCGGGGATGGAAACAGCATCAGAGATGGGAACGGGACGAAGATCAACCTCAGATGAGGACACACTTCCACCGATCCCACCACTGCCCCAACCCCGAGCACCTCCCTGGTGCCACCGCGGTGGCCATACCGTGGTCAGGCGCCGCAGGGAGCTGAACCTCTCCTCCCAGGCGGCCGCCGCCTTCCGGAAGGCCTCGTGCCGCCGGATCAGCTGCTCCACCTCGTCCACGCTGCTGCCCAGCTCCTGGCTCTTCAGCAGCGGCTCCTGGGCCGTCAGCCACGCGTCGGCCACCACGGCCTCCTGGGCGAACTGGTGCACCTCACGCACTGCCGGCACAGCCGCGGTCACCTCAGGGGCCGGGGTCACCTCAGGGGCCGGGGTCACCTCAGGGACCGAGGTCACCTCAGGGGCCGGGGTCACCCATTATTTGGTGGCCTTCATGGTTTGGCGTCAACCATAGGATGGTGTCTCCCATAATTTGGTTTTCCTCCTAATTTGGTGTCTCCCATAGTTTGGTTTTCCTCGTAATTTGGTGTCTCCCATAATTTGGTATTCCCTCCTAATTTGGTGTCTCCCTTAGTTTGGTTTTCCTCATAATTTAGTGTCTCCCATAATTTGATGTTCCTCCTAATTTGGTGTCTCCCATAGCTTGGTGTTCCCCATAGTTTGGTGTCTCCCATAATTTGATGTTCCCCGTAATTTGGTATCCCCCATAAGGTGGTGACCTCCATAAATTGACTCCTATGACCCAGTGTCCACCCCAAGACCTGGTGTCCCCCCAACACCCAATGTCCACCCAACATCTGACCACCACCCAAAACTTGGTGACCCCCATAACCTGGTGTCCCCCATAACCTGGTGTCCCCCATAACTGGTGGTCCCCCTGACCCAATGCCCACCCCAAAACCTGGTGACCCTCCAAGACTCAACGTTCCCCAAAAACCTCCTGATGTCACCCAACATCTGACACCACACAAAACTTGGTGACCCCCATAAACTGGTGACCCCCATGACCCAATACCCACCCCAAGACCAACGTCCACCCAACATCTGACACCACCCAAAACTTGGTGTCCCCCAAAACTTGGTGTCCCCCATAACCTGGTGTCCCTCATAACCTGGTGGTCCCCATGACCCAATACCCACCCCAAGACCAATGTCCACCCAACATCTGACCACCACCCAAAACTTGGTGACCCCCAACACTCCCCGCTCACTCTGCTGCAGCCACTCCCAGTGCTTGTCCCACTTCTCCGTCATCTCCTTCTTCTTCGCCAGGAGCTTCTCCATGTGGGATTTGATCTGCAGGGGAAGGGGGGGACATGGGTGGGGACACCTCAGAAGTTCCACCAGGCCCCCTGCCCACCTCGCCCAGCCCACCCCGGGCACCTCCTCGGCCGCCGGGCTCTTGCTGAGGATGAGGGTCTTGCCCAGCTCCAGGCAGGTGGCCACGTTCTTGGCCCGGGCCTCCATCTCGGTCTTGAGGCTTTGGTGGTCGTTCATGAGGAGCTCCACCGAGGACACGTCCCTGGGGCAGGGGGAGGGACAGGGATGGCACCAAAGCCCAGCAAGGATGTGGTCCTTGGTTCCATGGTGGACCAGGACATGATCCTGGGATCCATGGTGGACCAGGACGTGGACCTTGGAACCTTGGGATGGACCAGTACGTGGTCCTTGGGCCCATGGCGGGACAGGATGTGGTCCTTGGAACCTTGGGATGGACCAGGACGTGGTCCTTGGGCCCATGGCGGGACAGGATGTGGTCCTTGGAACCTTGGGATGGACCAGGACGTGGTCCTTGGATCCATGGTGGACCAGGACATGATCCTGGGATCCATGGTGGACCAGGACATGGACCATGGAACCTTGGGATGGACCAGGATGTGGTTCTTGGGCCCATGGTGGCCCATCATCCATACCCTCAACCAGATGAGAACGTGGGACCTTGGGATGGACCAGGACATGGTCCTGGGATCCATGGTGACCCAAGGATGTGGTCCTTGGAAACTTGGGATGAACCAGGACGTGGTCCTTGGGCCCATGATGGACCAGGACATATCCTCGGATCCATAGTGGACCAGGATATGATCCTGGGATCCATGGTGGACCAGGACGTGTCCTTGGGTCCATGATGGCCCAGGACATGTCCTTGGAACCATGGTGGACCAGGATGTGGTCCTTGGAACCTTGGGATGGACCAGGACGTGGTCCTTGGGCCCATGGTGGACGAGGACATGTCCTTGGAACCTTGGGATGGACCAGGATGTGATCCTTGGGCCCATGGTGGCCCAGGACACGTCCTTGGACCCATGCTGGCCCATCATTCAGCCCCTCAACCAGACCAGAACCTGAGATGGTGGCACCACCAGAGGCCTCTGGACCCGTGGTGGACCATGACACATCCACGCTGTCCCCACCACCCAACCCCTCAACCCCTCCCCTTCTCCCGCCCGCCCTACCTGGGCTTCTCCCCGGCGCCCATCTGCTGCAGCACCCCTTCCATCCACGCCAGCAGATCCCGCGCGGCGCCCACGAACCGGATCTTCTCGGCCACGCTGGCCACGTGCAGCCGGCACTCCTCGCAGGCCGCCAGCAGCTCCTTCCAGGCCCTCAGCACCTCCTGCTCGCGGCCGGCGATGGCCTCGGCGTTGTCGCCGGCGTAGAGCGTCCGCAGCTGCGCCGCGCCCTCCTGCAGCTGCCGCACCTGGGCCACCAGCAGCTCCACGTCGTGCTCGAAGGCGCCCAGGGCCCTCTGCAGCGCCCCGGCCGAGCCCCGGCCCTCGCGGGCCGCCAGCTCCGGCAGCCGCTGCCGCTTCTCCTCGATCTGCCCCAGCACCTCCTTGCAGTCGTTGAAGAACTTGTGGAGCTCGTGGGAGGCCGCCAGCATCTGGGCCCGCGTCTCCATCAGCTCCAGGAGGTCGGCCCAGGCCTCGTTGACGCCGTCCTTCCACTCGGCGATGGTGGCGGCGTCGCTGTGGCCGTAGTCGATGAGCTCGTCCACCATCTGGTTGACGGCGGCGATGCGCTCCTGGCCCACCGTGCCCGTCTCGCTGGCGAACTCCAGGAACTTCTCCTGCAGCAGCTGAGGAGGGGTTTCCACCACCCCCGGCGGGTGAGGGGTCAGGGGTGGGCAAGGAGGGGTGGGAGGTTGGGTTAGGGGGGTGGTGGGGGTGGGTGGGAGAACCGGGGTGGAGGCAGGAGGACCAGGGTGGTGCTGGGACCATCAGGATGGAGCCAGGAGCACCAGGACAGTGCCAGGAGAACTGGGGTGGGGCAGGAATGGTGCCAGGAGCACCAGATGGAGCCAAGACCACCAGGATGGAGCCAGGAGAAGCAGGGTGAGGCAGGGATGGTGCCAGGAGCACCAGGACAGTGCCAGGAGAACTGGGGTGGAGCCAGGAGAACCAGGGTGGGGCAGGAATGGTGCCAGGACCATGAGGGTGGTGCCAGGAGAACCAGGACAGTGCTGGGACCACCAAGATGGAGCCAAGACCATGAGGGTGGGGCAGGAATGGTGCCAGGAGCACCAGACGGAGCCAAGACCACCAGGATGGAGCCAGGAGAAGCAGGGTGAGGCAGGGATGGTGCCAGGAGCACCAGGACAGTGCCAGGAGAACCAGGGTGGTGCTGGGACCACCAGGATGGAGCCAGGACCTCCACCCAGGGATCAGAGGTGATGCCCAAGAGCACCAGGGTGGAGCCAGGAGAACCAGCATGGAGGCAGGAGAACCAGGGTGGAGCCAGGAGAACCAGGGTGGTGCTGAGACCACCAGGATGGAGCCAGGAGCACCAGGGTGGGGCAGGGATGGTTCCATGACCACCAGGATGGAGCCAAGACCACCAGGGTGGGGCATGGATGGAGCCAGGAGCACCAGGGTGGGGCAGGGATGGTTCCATGACCACCAGGATGGAGTCAAGACCACCAGGATGGTGCCAGGAGCACCAGGATGGAGCCAGGAGAACCAGGGTGGGGCAGGGATGGTGCCAGGACATCCAGGACAGTGCCAGGAGCACCAGGGTGGAGCCATGACCACCAAGACGGTGTCAGGAGCACCAGGAGGGACCCAAGACCACCAGGGTGGGTCAGGGATGGTGCCAGGAGAACCATGACGGTGCCAGGTCCACCAGGATGGAGCCAAGACCACCAGGACAGTGCCAGGACCACCAGGGTGGGGCAGGGATGGTGCCAGGACCACCAGGGTGGGGCAGGAATGGTGCCAGGACCTCCATGATGGTGCCAGGACCACCAGGACAGTGCCAGGACCACCAGGGTGGGGCAGGGATGGTGCCAGGACTACCAGGGTGGGGCAGGGATGGTGCCAGGACCTCCATGATGGTGCCAGGACCACCAGGATGGAGCCAAGACCATCAGGATGGGGCAGGGATGGTGCCAGGGCCACCAGGGCGGTGCCAGGTCCACCAGGACCATGCCAGGAGCACCAGCAGACATCAGCAAAGGTCCCCAGAACCCAAATGATGCCACCAAGACCCCACCACGAGTCAGAACCTCCACCACAACCCCCAGTGACTTCTGCACTCCCCTCAACCACGGCACCATCTGCACCCCCATCTCCATCCCATCCATTTGCATCTCCATCTTCATCCTCATCCCATCTCTACCTCCATCCCATCTCCATCCCATTCATCTTGAACTCCATCCCATCCCATCTCCATCTTCATCCCCATCTCCATCTCCACTTCCATCTCCATCCACACCTCCACCTCCATCTCCATCCTCACTCTTCTCCATCTCCATCCCATCTCCACCTCCATCTCACTTCCACTTCCACCTCCATCCCTCCTCCTCCTCCACCATTTCCATCCTCATTCTTCTCCATTTCCATTTTCAACTCCATCCCCACCTCCATCTGCACCTCCACCTCCATCCCCACTCTTCTCCATCTCCATCTCCATCTCCACCTTCATCCATACTCTTCTCCATCTCCATCTCCATCTCCATCTCCATCCCACCTCCATCTCCACCTCCATCTCCATCTCACCTTCATCCCATCTCCATCTCCATCTCCACCTCCATCTCACCTCCATCTCCATCCCACCTCCACCTCCATCTCCACCCCATCTCCATCTCCACCCCATCTCCATCTCCACCCCATCTCCATCCCACCTTCATCTCCATCTCACCTCCACCTCCATCCCATCTCTATCTCCACCTCTATCTCCATCCTCACTCTTCTCCATCTCCACTTCCACCTCCATCTCCACCCCACCACCCCTCCCCCTTCCCACCCTCACCGTGACGTGCTCGTAGTCCTGCCCCAGCTCGGGCGAGCCGGCCACCACCTCCTTCTCGGCGATCCAGTGCTCCAGCTCGTCCACCTCGCGGTTGAGCTGGTAGAGCCAGTACTGCTGCTCCAGCTTGACCTTGCGTTCCTCCACCAGGTCCTTCAGAGACACGTACAGCCGGTCAACCTGCGACTGCCGCCTGCTGACCTGTTCGCTGGCGAGGGGACACAGCGCCCGTCAGCCCCGGCGGCGGCGCCGCGGCGGTGGCCGGGGGCCGGCGCGGGGTGGCCGGGGGGCGGGCGGACCTCTGGGGGTGGCCGAGCTCCAGGAGGGCGCGGCACTGGCGGGACAGTTGGGCGATGGTCTCCTCGTAGTTCTCCACGGTTTGCTCGGTGAGGAGGTGTTTCTTGAGGAGTTGGAGGGTGCTCTGCTCGTCCTGGGGAGGGGTGGGGGTGAGGTCAAGGTGGTCGGGCTGAGGGGGCTCGGGTGGGGTGGGAGTGAGCTGGGCAAAGCTGGTGTGGTCAACTGAGAAACTGGACTGACCTGACCAACCCAACCAACCCAACCAACCTAACCTGGCCAACTGAGCAACCAACTGAGCAACCAACCAAACCAACCCAACCCAACCAACCCAACCAACCTAACCAGCTCAAATGAACCATCCAACCCAACCCACCCAACCTAACCTGGTCAGCTGAGCAATCAAACCAACCCAACCAACCAACCCAACCCAACCCAATTCACCCAACCCAAATGAACCCAACCCAATCCAACCCAACCTAACCCAACCACCTAACCTGGTCAAGTGAGCAACCAAACCAACCCAACCAACTGAACCAACCAATCCAACCCAACCAACCTAACTTGGTCAACTGAGCAACCAAACCAACCCAACCAACCCAAACCAACCCAACCAACCCAACCAACCCAACCAACCCAACTCAACACAACCCAATCCAACCCAACCAACCCAATTCACCCAATCCAACCCAGTGACCCAACCCAAGCCAAACCAACCCAACCGAATTCACCCAACCCAATCCAATCCAACCCAACCCAATTCACCCAACCCGATCCAACCCAATTCACCTAACCCAAATCCAACCCAACCCAACCCAACTCAATCCAATCCAACCCAACACAATTCACCCAACCCGATCCAACACAATTCACCTAATGCAAATCCAACCCAACCCAATCCAACCCAACCCAACTCAACCCAATCCAACCCAACCCAATCCAACCAACCCAATCCAACCTACCCAATTCACCCAACCCAACCCAACTCAACCCGATCCAACCCGATCCAACCCAACCCAACTCAACCCAACCCAATCCAACTCAACCCATCTCAACCCAATTCAGCGAACCCAACTCAACCCAACCCAATCCAACCAACCCAATTCACCCAACCCAACTCAACCCAATCCAACCCAACCCAACAAACCCAACCAGCCCAGTGACCCAATCCAACCCAACCCAACCCAATCCACCCAACCCAAATCCAACCCAACCAACCCAACTCAACCCAAGCCAAGTCAAGCCAAGCCAATTCACCCAACCCAACTTGACCAACATCACCAACCCCACCAACCCCCCCTCTCCAACCCACCTTGCCCTTCTCCTCGTTCATCAGCAGCAGCTCCTGCTCGCCCAGCCACGACTCCACCTCGGCCACGTCGAAGTAGTACTGCTCCAGCTGGTACGTGGCGTCCAGGCTCTGCTGCCGCCGCTCCGCCTGCTCCTGCAGCTCGGCCCACAAGGTCCCCAGGCGCTCCAGGAGGCACCGCACGGCCTCGGCCTCGGGGCTCTTGATGGAGGCCACGGCGGCGGCGCGCTCCAGCACCTCGTCCACACGGGGCCGGTGCACCTGGATCTCCCGGCGCAGGTTCTGCGGGGGAGCGGGTGGGTGGAGGTGGCACCTGAAGGTGGGAGGGGGTTCAGGGTGGTGGCACCATGTGTGGTGCTGCTGACCTGGTTCTTCTTGATGAACTGTTGGACGGTCTGGAGGTTGGTGCCGTGGTCCTTCAGCGTGGCCAAGGGGAGGCGGTCCTGGACCCACATCTGGGGGTGGGGGTGGAGATTGGGGGGGGGGGGTGGTGAGTGTTGTGTTCATCTTGGTCTGTCACACCTGTATCTGCATCTCTATCTTCGTCTCCATCTCTATCTTCATCTCCATCTCTATCTTCACCTCCATCTCCATCCCATCCCTTTGCATCTCCAGCTTCATCTTCATCCCAGCTTCCTCTCCATCCCATCTCCATCTCCATCCCATCTCCATCTCCATCCCACCCCCATCTCCATCCCATCCGTTTGCACATCTCCAGCTTCATCTTCATCCCAGCTTTGTCTTCATCCCATCTTCATCTCCATCCCATCTTCATCTCCATCTCCACTTCCACCCCATTCACCTCAAACTCTATCCCATCTTCATCCCTAACTCCATCCCTGTCCCCATCTCCATGTCCACCTGCACCTCCATCTCCATGTCCACCTGCACCTCCACCTGCATCTCAAACTCCATCTCCATCACATCTCCATTTCCACCTCCTCTTCCATCTCCATCCTACTTCCACCTCCATCTCCACCCCGTTCATCTCAAATTCCATCCCATCCCCAACTCCATCCCTGTCCCCATCTCCACCTCCATCTCCATCCCACCATTTCCATATCCACCTCCATCTCCACTTCCATCTCCACCTCCACTTCCATCTCCATCTCCACCTCCATTTCCAGCCCACCTCCACCCCATTCATCTCAAACTCCATGCCATCCCCAACTCCATCCCTGTCCCCATCTCCACCTCCACCTCCATCTCCATCCCACCATCTCCACCTTCATCTCCACCTCCATCCTATCTCCACCTCCATCTCCATCTCCATCCCACCATCTCCACCTTCATCTCCACCTCCATCCATCTCCACCTCCATCTCCATCCCACCATCTCCACCTTCATCTCCACCTCCATCTCCACCCCCATCTCCATCCCACCATCTCCACCCTCATCTCCATCCCACCTCCACCCCATTCATCTCCACCCCACCCCACCTCACCCCTGGTACTCACCACCTCGTCCTCCAGCTCATGGCTGACCTGATGGACCTCCTTGGAGGCCAGCAGGATCCTCCGGCGCTCCTTGAGGGGCTCGATGAGGCGCACGATGCGCGTGCCCACCGCGCTCTGCCGCTCGCCCACCGCGTCCCTGCCGGCCGCCTGGGCCGGCAGCGCCGCCGCCTGCGCCTGCAGCTCGCCCACCTCCTTGTACCACTCCTCCACCTGCGACTCCATGCTCTGGTGGGCAAGGTGGCCATGAGAGGACCTCCTGAGATCCCAGCGTGGAGCCTCACCCCAAAAAAACGGGCTGGGCACGTCTTGTGGTGGCCCGGTAATTTGGGTTAACCCCCATAATGTGGTGGCCACCGTAACTTGGTGTCCATCACAATCTGGTGTCCACCATAACCTGGTGTCCACCACAACCTGGTGTCCACCATAACCTGGGGTCACCTCCATAATGTGGTGTCCACCACAGTCTGCTGTCCACCATAATCTGGTGTCCACAACCTGGTCTCCACCATAACCTGGTGTCCACCACAACCTGGTGTCATTCTCCATAACCTGGTGTCCATCACAATCTGGTGTCCACCACAACCTGATGTACCCCAAGACACAACGTCCCCCCAATACCCAATGTCCCCCTGACACCCAGTGTTCCCCCAAGGTCTGGTGTCCTCCCAACATGTAATGACCATCCAAGACCGGGTGTCCCCTCCAAACCTGGTGTCCCCCCAGCACACCCCCAAACATCTCATGACCATCCAAGACCTGGTGTCCCCCCAACACCCAATGTTCTCCAAGACTTGGTATCCCCCTAACACCCAATGTCCTCCAAGACCTGGTGTGCCTCCAAGACCCAAACATCTCATGACCATCCAAGACCTGGTGTTCCCCCAAGACCTAATGTCCCTCTAAGACCCAATGTCCCTCCAACATCTCATGACCATCCAAGACCCAATGTCCCCTCCAAACCTGGTGTCCCTCCAAGACCCAAACATCTCATGACCATCCAAGACCTGATGTTCTCCATAACTTATATACCCCCAACATCTCCCCAAGACCCAAATGTCCCCCCAAGGCCTGGTGACCCCCCCAACCTCTAATGACCATCCAAACATCTCATGACCATCCAAGACCTGGTGTTCTCCATAACTTATGTTCCCCAACACCCAACATTCTCCCAAGACACAATGTCCTCCCAAGGCCTGGTGTCCCTCCAAGACCTGGTGTCCCTCCAAGACCCAACATCTCACGACCATCCAAGACCTGATGTTCTCCATAACCTACATACCCCCAACACCCAACATCTCCCAAGACCCAAACCTCCTCCCACGGTCCTCCAGGTGTCCCCAAGGTCCCTGATATGCCCCCAAGTCCATGAATGTCTCCACCCACCTGCATCTCTGAGCGCCGCTGAGCTGCGCAGGTCGCCCGCGCCACGTCTCCACTGCTCCTTGAGTAGCCCCAACACCCAATGTCTCCCAAGACCTGGTGTTCCCTCACATCCGGGTGTCCCTCCAAGCCCTGGTGTCCCTCCAACACCCATGCCCCCAGAGCCAACATCCCCCCAACATCTCATGACCATCCAAGACCTGGTGTCCCTCAACACCCAAGGTTCCCCAAGACCTGGTTCCCCCCAACCTCAATGATATCCAAACATCTCATGACCTTTTAAGACCTGGTGTTCTCCATAACCTAACGTACCCCCAAATCCAATGTCCTCCAAGACCCTGGTGTCCCCCCAAGACCCAACATCCCCTCAAGACCTGGTGTCCCCCACAACACCCAATGTTCTCAAGACTTTGTTCCCCCAACATCTCCAGACCATCCAAGACCTGGTGTCCCCCACAACCCTAATGTCCTCCAACACCTGGTGTCCCTCCAAGACCTGTTGTCCCTCCAAGACCCAAACATCTCATGACCATCCAAGACCTCATGTTCCCCCAAGACCCAATGTTCTCCATGATCTGGTGTCCCCCCAAGACCCAATGTTCTCCAAGACTTTGTGTCCCCCAACATCTCATGACCATCCAAGACCTGGTGTCTCCCCAACACCCAATGTCCTCCAACACCTGGTGTCCCTCCAAGACCTGGTGTCCCTCCAAGACCCAAACATCTCATGACCATCCAAGACCTGATGTTCTCCATAACCTACATACCCCCAACACCCAACATCTCCCCAAGACCCAAACCTCCTCCCACGGTCCTCCAGGTGTCCCCATGGTCCCTGAGATGCCCCCAAGGTCCATGAGATGTCTCCAGCCCCACCTGCAGCCTCTTGAGCTGCCGGCTGACGCTGTGCAGGTCGGCCCCGCCGCCCACGGTCTCCAGCTGCTCCTTGAGGAGCCTCAACACCCAATGTCTCCCAAGACCTGGTGTTCCCTCACATCCTGGTGTCCCACTACCACCAAATGTCCCTCCAACACCCAACGTCCCCCCAACATCTCATGACCATCCAAGACCTGGTACCTCCAACCTGGTGTCCTTCCACACCAATGTTCTCCAGACTGCTGTCCCCAACACCATGTCTCCCAAGCCTGGTGTCCCTCCAACACCCAATGTTCTCCATGACCTGCTGTCCCTCCAACACCCAACATGCCCCAAGAGCCAATGTGCCCCCAACATCTGATGACCATCCAAACATCTCGTGACCATCCAAGACCTGGTGTTCTCTATAACCTACAAACCCCCAACATCCAATGTCCTCCAAGACCTGGTGTCCCTCCAAGACCCAAACATCTCACGACCATCCAAGACCTGGTGTTCTCCATAACCTACGTACCCCCAACACCCAACATCTCCCCAAGACCCAAACCTCCTCCACGGTCCTCCAGGTGTCCCCATGGTCCCTGAGATGCCCCCAAGGTCCATGAGATGTCTCCAGCCCCACCTGCAGCCTCTTGAGCTGCCGGCTGACGCTGCGCAGGTCGGCCCCGCCGCCCACGGTCTCCAGCTGCTCCTCCAGCCGGCCCAGCCGCGCCTCCATGTCCGCGTAGCTCCGCGCCAGGCGCTCGGCGGCCGCCGCCTCGGCCAAGCGCCGGCTCCGTGCCTGGCTCGTGGTCTCCAGCTCCAGCCAACATCTCCTGAGCTCCTCCAGCTGCCGCCGCACGGCCCCGCTCAGCTCCGGCTTGGCCTGAACCAGCTCCTCACCTTCCTGGGGAGATGTTGGGGGAGGGTCAGGGTGGGACCTCAGAGGTCATCAGGAGGGGTTCGGTGGGGTTTGGGATGATGGTGGAACCCCAGAGTTCATCACATGGGAATTGGGATGGTGGTGGGATCCCAGAGTTCATCACAAGGGGTTTTGGGATGGTGGTGGACCCCAGAGTTCATCACAGGGGTTTGGGATGGTGGTGGAACCCAGAGTTCATCACATGGGAATTGGGATGGTGGTGGGATCCCAGAGTTCATCACAGGGGTTTGGGATGGTGGTGGACCCCAGAGTTCATCACATGGGAATTGGGATGGTGGTGGGATCCCAGAGTTCATCACAGGGGTTTGGGATGGTGGTGGGATCCCAGAGTTCATCACAGGGGTTTGGGATGGTGGTGGGACCCCAGAGTTCATCAGGAGGGGTTGGGATGGTGGTGGGACTCCAGAATTCATCACAATGGGTTGGGTGGGGTTTGGGATGGTGGTGGAACCCCAGAGTTCATCACATGGGAATTGGGATGGTGGTGGGACACCAAAATTCATCTTGAGGGGTTTGGGATGGTGGTGGGACCCCAGAGTTCATCACATAGGAATTGGGATGGTGGTGGGACACCAAAATTCATCATGAGGGTTTTGGGATGGTGGTGGGACCCCAGAGTTCATCACAAGGGTTTGGGGTCAAGGTGGGATCCCAAAATTAATCATGAGGGGTTTGGGGTCAAGGTAGGACCCCCCAGAGTTCATCATGAGGGATTTGGGATGGTGGTGGGACCCCAAAATTCATCATGAGGGGTTTGGGATGGTGGTGGGATCTCAGAATTCATCAAGAGGGGTTTGGGATTCAAGGTGGGATCCCAAAATTCATCATGAGGGGTTGGGTGGGGTTTGGGATGGTGATGGGACACCAAAATTCATCTTGAGCGGTTTAGGATCGTGGTGGGATCCCAGAGTTCATCACAGGGGTTTGGGATGGTGGTGGGACCCCAGAGTTCATCATGAGGGTTTGGGATGGTGGTGGGACCCCAGAATTCATCACAGAGATTTGGGGTCAAGGTGGGACCCCAAAATTCATCAGAGGGGTTTGGGGTCAATGGGGGGGTTTGGGATGGTGGTGGGACCCCAGAGTTCGTCATGAGGGGTTTGGGATGGTGGTGGGACCCCAGAATTCATCACAGAGATTTGGGGTCAAGGTGGGACCCCAAAATTCATCAGAGGGGTTTGGGGTCAATGGGGGGGTTTGGGATGGTGGTGGGACCCCAGAGTTCGTCATGAGGGGTTTGGGATGGTGGTGGGACCCCAGAGTTCATCATGAGGGGTTTGGGATGGTGGTGGGACACCAAAATTCATCATGAGGGTTTTGGGATGGTGGTGGGACCCCAGAGTTCATCACAAGGGTTTGGGGTCAAGGTGGGATCCCAAAATTAATCATGAGGGGTTTGGGGTCAAGGTAGGACCCCCCAGAGTTCATCATGAGGGATTTGGGATGGTGGTGGGACCCCAAAATTCATCATGAGGGGTTTGGGATGGTGGTGGGATCTCAGAATTCATCAAGAGGGTTTGGGATTCAAGGTGGGATCCCAAAATTCATCATGAGGGGTTGGGTGGGGTTTGGGATGGTGATGGACACCAAAATTCATCTTGAGGGTTTGGATCGTGGTGGGATCCCAGAGTTCATCACAGGGGTTTGGGATGGTGGTGGGACCCAGAGTTCATCATGAGGGGTTTGGATGGTGGTGGGACCAGAATTTATCACAGAGATTTGGGGTCAAGGTGGGACCCCAAATTCATCAGAGGGGTTTGGGTCAAGGGGTTTGGTGGTGTGGGACCCCAGATTCGTCATGAGGGGTTTGGGATGGTGGTGGGACCCCAGAGTTCATCATGAGGGGTTTGGATGGTGGTGGACACCAAAATTCATCATGAGGGTTTGATGGTGGGACCAGTCATCAGAGGGTTTGGGGTCAGGTGGGATCCCAAATTAATCATGAGGGTTTGGGGTCAAGGTGGACCCCCAGATTCTCATGAGGGATTTGGGATGGTGGTGGGACCCCAAAATTCATCATGAGGGGTTTGGGATGGTGGTGGATCTCAAATTCATCAAGAGGGTTGGGATTCAGGGGGACCAAATTCATTGAGGGTTGGGTGGGTTGGGATGTGATTGAATTTTGGTGACACCAAAATCATCTGAGGGGTTTGGGATGGTGGTGGGATCCCAGAGTTCATCACATGGAATGGGATGTGGTGGGATCCGAGTTCATCACATGGGAATGGGATGGTGGTGGGACCCAGAATCATCATGAGGGGTTTGGGGCAGGTGACCCCAGATCTCAGGAGGGGTTGGGTCGGGTTTGGATGGTGGTGGGACCCAGAATTCATCATGAGGGGTTTGGGGTCAAGGTGGAACCCCCAAAATTCATCACGAGGGGTTTGGGATGGTGGTGGAACCCCAAAATTCATCACGAGGGGTTTGGGATGGTGGTGGAACCCCCAAAATTCATCACGAGGGGTTTGGGATGGTGGTGGAACCCCCAAAATTCATCACGAGGGGTTTGGGATGGTGGTGGAACCCCCAAAATTCATCACGAGGGGTTTGGGGGGGGAACAGGGGACAGTGGGGGAGGGAGGGACACTGGAATAGTGGGGGAGGGGGCACGAGGGACCGCAGGGGGGGGGGGGGGCCACATGGGGGGGAGGGGGACACGAGGGGGGGTGACACTAAAGAGGGGGGGAGGGGAAAGGAACCCTGGTGGGGAGGGGGACACGGGGGGGGGGGGGGGGGGGGAGGGGACATTGGTGGGGGGGAGGGGACATCGTGGAGGGGGACACGAGAGGGGTGACACTGGGGGGGGGAGGGGTGACACCAAGGTGGGGGGGGGGGGGGGATTGCCACGGGGGGGGGGGGGTGACACCAAAGTGGGGGGGGAGGGAGTGATATCAAAGGGGGGAGGGGGGACACTGGGAGGGGTGACACCAAGGTGGGGGAGGGGAGTGGGGGACACTGGGAGGGGGTGACACCAAGGAGGGGGGGAGGGGAGGGGGTGACACCAAGATGGGGGAGGGGGGGACACTGGGGGGGTGGTGACACCAAGGTGGGGGGATATTGGGGGGAGGGGGGGGGACACCAAGGTGGGGGAGGGGAGGGGGGGGATTGCCACTGAAGGGGGGGAGGGTGACACCAAAGTGAGGGGGGGGAGGGGGGGTGATATCAAGGTGGGGGGAGGGGCAAGGGGGGACACACGGGGTGGGGGTGACACAAAGTGGGGAGGGTGGGGAGGAGTGACACCAAAGTGGGGAGGGGGGGGAGGATGACACCAAAGTGGGGGGGGGGGAGACACCAAAGTGGGGGGGGGGGAGACACCAAAGTGGGGGAGGGGAAGGGGCGCGACCAAACCCGCGAAATGCCGGGGGGGGATGGGGGGACCGGGAAAACCCAGGCAGAAGAGGAAGAAGAGGAGCGACCCCCAACCCACCCCTCCCCCCCAAAAAAAAAAAAATTAAAAAGAACCTTCTCGATCCTCTCGAGCCACTCGCGGTTCTGCGCCAGCTCGGCCAGGAAGGCGGGGTGCTGCAGCCACGGTTTGGGGGGGTCCCGGGGCGGGGGGTCCCGCGAGGGGTCCCCGGCCATCAGCGCCTTCTCCCGGATCCAGGCATCCAGCTGGGGCGGGGGGAGGGGCGGCTCAGCACCCCCCCTCTCCAGGGTGGGGGTTGGGAGGGGGTTGAGGGGGGGGGGAGCACCCCCCCTCCCCTTCCCCCCACGAGTTAAAAAAAAAAAAAAATTAAATTAAGATAATGAAAAAAAAATTTAAATTGATTGTATTGGAAGTGAGGTTATAAAAATTTAAAAATTAGAATTAACGGAAAAATTAGAATAATTTAAAGAATTAAATTGTGTTAGAAGTGAAGTTATAAATAATGTGAAAAATTAGAATTAACGGAAAAATTAAAATAATTTAAAAAATTAAATTGTGTTGGAAGTGAAGTTATAAATAATGCAAAAAATTAAAATTAACGAAAAAATTAAAAATAATTAAAAATTAAATTAATTGTAGTAGAAGGAGAGTTAAAAAAAATTAAAAATTAAAATTAACAAAAAATTCAAGAATAATTTTAAAAAGTTAAATTAATTGCAGTCGAAGTAAAGTTAAAAAAAATTTAAAAATTAAAATTAACAAAATAATTAAGAATAATAAATAATAAAAAAATGTAATTAATTTTATTTAAAAAGTGAAGTTAAAAAACTAAAAAAATTAAAAATTAAAATAAATTAATTTGATTAAAAAGTAAAGTTAAACAAATTAAAAAATTAAAAATTAAAATAAAACTAATTTTGCTAAAAAATAAAATAAAATGAAATATTTAAAAAATTAAAATAAAAAACTTAAATAATTAAATTAAAAAACTACAATTAGTTTTATTTTAAAAAAATAAAATAAATTAAAAATAAAATTAAAAAATATTAAAATTAAAAAAAAATTAAAAAAAAAGATTCCGAGCCCTCCCCCGGTCTGTCCCTAAATTAAAAAAAAAAAATTAAAATAAATTAAAAAAAATTAAAGAAATTCTGAACCCCCCCCCACACGGTTTGTCCTCGATTTAAAAATAAATAAATAAGTTTTTTTTTAAAAAATGCAGGAAAAAAAATTAAATTGTGACCCCTGCCCGGTTTGTCCCTTAATTAAAAAAAAAAAATTAAAAGAAAAATAATTTAGAAAAAAAAAATTTAAAAAAAATTCTGACACCCCCCCCCCTCGGTTTGTTCCTAAATTAAAAAAATAAATAATAATAAAAAAAAAGAAAAATTTAGGGAAAAAAATTTTAAAAATTCCTACCCCCTCCTCAATTAAAAAAAAAAAAAAATTAAAAAATAATTAAAAAAATTATTTCTAACTCCCCCCCCTCCGGCAAAAATAAAATTAAGTTAAAAAGAAAATTAAAATGCTGGGGTGTGTTTTTCTTTAAAAAAAAAAAAATTTTTTTCAGAGAAATACGGCAAAAAAAAAAAAAAAAAAAAAACCGGGGGAAGGGGGAAAAGATCCAAAACAAATCCGGAAAATAATCCCGGAAAAATCGTAAAAAAATGGGGAGGGGGAAAAGGTGAGAGGAATCCCCCTCTTTAAAAAAAAATAAAATTAAAAAATTAAAAAATTAAAATAAAAATGGGGAAGGGGGAAAAGGTGAGAGGAACCCCCCCAAAAAAATCTCCAAAAATAAAAATAAAAACAAATTAAAAAATAAATTAAAAAAAAAAAAAAAAAAAAAGCGGAGGGAAAAGGGCGGCCCCTCCCCCTCCCCTTTTTATTTTTGGTTTTTTTCCCAAAAAAAAAAAAAAAAAAATCGGCGAATTTGGGATTGGGGAGGGGTGAGGAGGAGGAGGGGGAGGGGTGAGGATGGAGGGGGAGGGGATGAAGATGATGGGGGAGGGCGAGGATGAGGAGGGGATGAAGATGAAGGGGGAGGGTGAGGATGAGGAGGATGGGGAGGGTGAGGATGAGGAGGGGGGGAGGGGGATGAAGATGAAGGGGAGGGGTGAGGATGAGGAGGATGGGGGAGGGGTGAGGATGAGGAGGGGGGAGGGGGATGAAGATGAAGGGGAGATGGGGAGGCTGAAGATGAAGAGGAAGATGAAGGATGAAGACGAAGATGGAGAGAGGAGAAGATGAAGATGACGAAGGAGGAGGAGGAGGGTGAAGATGGAGGAGGAGGAGGCGATGACGATGAAGATGATGGAGGAGGAGAGGATGGAGGATGGAATCGGGGGGGATGAAGATGATGGAAGCAGGAGGAAGAGGAAAAGAGGAAGGCTCCGGCAGGCGCGGGAGGAGGCTGAGGAGGAGGAGGAGGAGGAGGATGAGATGAAGCCGGCGCGGGCTCGGCCGTGATGCAGCAGATCCCGGGCGGAGCGCGAGCGCCGGATGAGCCCGAGCGGGATCCGGCCCAAAAAAAAAAAAAAAAAAAAAAAAAAAACCCGGAAAAAAAATAAAAAAAAATAAAATAAAAAAAAAAAACCAAAATCGGAGCGGGGGAGCCCAAAAAAAACCCCAAATTTACCCCAAAATCAACCCTGAAGGTACCCAAAAATTCATGGTGAAATCAGCACCAAGTGCCCAGCAAAAAAATAATAGTGAAATGCACTGAAAATGCAACTTAAAATTCACCCCGAAGCCAGCCCAGAATCCACAGCAAAATCGGCTCAAAGCTACCTCAAAAAAAAAAACGGAATTCGACACAAATTCACACCTAAAATCCACCCCAAATCTACGTCAAAGTCACCCCAAAATCTGCCCCCAAATCAGCTCAAAGCCACCGGAAAAAAAAAAACCCGAAATTCATCACAAATTCACCTTAAAATCCACCCCAAAACAACCCCAAAATCAGCTCAAAGCCACCGCAAAAAAAAAAAAAAAACAAAATTCACCACAATGCCCCCCGAAAATTCACCCCCAAAAAACCCCAAAGCCACCCCAAAATTACCCGAAAATCCACCCCAAAGCTGCCCCAAAATTCACCCCAAAAAAACCCCAAATCCACCCCAAAATTACCTCTAAATCCACCCCAAAACTACCCGAAAATCTACCCCCAAATCCTTCTCAAATCCACCCCAAAATTCACCCAAAATCCACCACAAAATCCCCCCTAAACTATCCCAAAATTCACCCAAAAAAACCCCAAACCCACCCAAAAATCCACCCCACACCCACCCCAAAAAACCCCAAAATTCAGCCCCAAATCCCCCAAATCCACCACAAAATCCACCCCAAAATCCCCCCTAAACTACCCCAAAATCCACCCCAAAATTCACCAAAAAAACCCCAAAACCACGCAAAAAATCCACCCCACACCCACCCCAAAATTCAGCCCCAAATCCCCCAAATCCGCCCCAAAATACCCCCTAAACTACCCCAAAATTCAGCCCCCCAAAAAACCATAATCCACCCCAAAATTACCTTAAAATCCCCCCTAACTACCCCAAAGCCACCCAAAAATTCACCCAAAAGAACCCTCAAAATCACCCCAAACACCCCAAAATCCACCCCAAAGACATCCCAAAATCCACCCCAAACTGTCCTAAAAAATCCCAAAAACCCAACCAAAATCCACCCCAAACCAACCCCAAAATCCCCCCTAAACTACCCCAAAGCCACCCAAAAATTCACCAAAAAAAACCCCAAAATTTACCCAAAATTACCCAAAATTCACCCCAAAATCGACCCTAAAATCCCCCCTGAACTACCCCAAAGCCACCCAAAAAAACCCCCAAAATCCACCCAAAAATTCACCCAAACTGCCTCAAAATTCACCCCAAAGCCACCCAAAAATTCACCCCCAAAATCCACTCTAAATCCACCCCAAAATTCACCCCAAATCCCTCAAATCCACCCCAAAATTCAGCCCCACAATTACCCTGAAGCCACCCCAAAATCCACCCAAAATTCACCCACAAACCATCCCAAACCAACCCCAAAATCCACCCCAAAACTACCCCAAAGCCACCCAAAATCCACCCCAAATTGCCCTAAAAAAGCCCAAATCCACCCCAAAATTCACCCCAACATCCACCCAAAATCCAACCAAAATCCACCCCAAACCGACCCCAAAATCCCCCCTAAACTACCCCAAAGCCACCAAAAAATTCACCAAAAAAACCCCCAAAATCCACCCTAAATCCATCCCAAAATTCATCCCAAATCCACCCCAAAATTCAACCCAAAATCGACCCTAAAATCCCCCTTAAACTACCCCAAAGCCACCCAAAAATTCACCAAAAAAAACCCCAAAATCCACTCTAAATCCACCCCAAAATTCACCCCAAATCCCTCAAATCCACCCCAAAATTTAGCCCCAAAAAACCCCAGATCCACCCCAAAATCCACCCAAAAGCCACTCCAAAATTGCCTCAAAATCTGCCCCAAAACTACCCTGAAGCCATCCCAAAATCCACCCCAAATTGCCCTAAAAATAAAAAAAAAACCCAAATCTGCCCCGAAATTCACCCCAAAATCCCCCCTAAACTACCCCAAAGCCACCCAAAAATTCACCCAAAAAAACCCCAAAATCCACCCCAAAATTACCCCAATATCCACCCAAAAATTCACCCAAACTGCCCCGAAATCCACCCCAAAGCCACCCAAAAATTCACCCCCAAAAAAAAACCCAAATCCACTCTAAATCCACCGCAAAATTCACCCCAAATCCCTCAAATCCACCCCAAAATTCAGCCCCAAAAAACCCCAGATCCACCCCAAAATCCACCCCAAATCCACCCCAAAATCGACCCTAAAAGCCCCCCTAAACTACCCCAAAGTCACCCAAAAAAAACCCCCAAAATCCACCCAAAAATTCACCCCAAATCCCTCAAATCCACCCCAAAATTCAGCCCCAAAAAAACCCAAATCCACCCCAAAATCCACCCCAAATCCACCCCAAAATCCAGCGAAAAATCCACCCCAAACTACCCCAAAGCCACCCCAAAATTCAGCCCCAAAGCCACCCCAAAATTCAGCCCCAAAGAACCCAAAATTCACCCAAAATCCACCTCAAATTGCCCTAAAAAAACCCCAAATCCACCCCAAAATTCACCCCAAAATCTACCCCAAAATCCACCCCAAAATTCAGCCCCAAATCCACCTCAAAAAACCCCAAAATCTACCCCAAAATTCACCCAAAATCCACCTGAAAATCCACCCCAAAATTCACACCAAAATCCACCCCAAATTTCACCCAAAATCCACCCCAAAAAACCCCAAAATTCAACCCCAAAAACCCCAAATTAACCCCAAATCCACCCCAAAAATCCCAAATTGCCCTAAAAAAACCCCCAAAATCCACCCCAAAATTCACCCCAAAAAACCCCAAAATTCACACCAAAATCCACCCCAAAAAACCCCAAAATTCACCCCAAATCCACCTCAAACCCCCCAAAATTCACCCCAAAAAAACCCCAAAATCCACCCCGAAATTCACCCCAAAAAACCCCAAAATTCACCCAAAATCCACCCCGAAATTCACCCCAAAAAACCCCAAATTCACCCAAAATCCACCCCAAAATTCACACCCAAAATCCACCCCAAAAACCCCAAAATTCACCCCAAAAACCCCAAAATTCACCCAAAATCCACCCAATAAAACCCCAAAATCACCCCAAAAAACCCCAAAATCACACCAAAATCCACCCCAAAAAACCCCAAAATCCACCCCAAAAAAACCCAAAATCCACCCCAAATACCCCAAAATTACCAAAAAACCCCAAAATTCACCCAAATCACCCAAAAAACCCCAAATTCCCTAAAAACCCAAAATCCACCCCAAAAACCCCAAATTCACCAAAAAATAAAACCCCAAAATCCACCCCAAAAACAACCCCCAAATCACCCAAATACAAATCCACCCCAAAAAACCCCAAAATCCACCCCAAAAAACCCCAAAATTCACCCCAAATCCACCCCAAAAACCCAAATTCACCCCAAAAAACCCCAAAATCCACCCAAATCACCCCAAAACCAAATCCCAAATTCACCCAAAAACCACCCCCAAAATCCACCCCAAAACCCCCAAAATTCAACACCCAAATACCACCCCAAAAACCCCAAAGCCACCAGGAACCCCGGATTTTTTGGGGGTGGTCCCGAATTTTGGGGTGGTCCCGGATTTTGGGGTGCTCCCATATTTTCGGGGGTGGTCCCGGATTTTTGGGGTGATCCCGAATTTTTGGGGTGATCCCGGATTTTTTGGGGTTATCCCGAATTTTGAGGTGGTCCCCGGATTTTTGGGATGGTCCCATATTTTGGGGTGCTCCCATATTTTTCGGGGTGCTCCCATATTTTGGGGGTGATCCCGAAATTTTTGGGGGTGATCCCGAATTCTTTGGGGGTGGTCCCCACTTTTTTGGGGGTGGTCTCAGATTTTGGGTGGTCCCAGATTTTGGGGTGATCCCAAATTTTGGGTGGTCTCATATTTTGGGGTGCTCCCGTATTTTGGGGTTCTCCCATATTTTTGGGGTGCTCCCAGATTTTTGGGGTGCTCCCGTATTTTTGGGGTGCTCCCATATTTTAGGGTTCTCCCATATTTTGCGGTGCTCCCGGATTTTGGGGTGCTCCCGGATTTTGGGGCGCTCCCATATTTTTGGGGTGCTCCCGTATTTTTTGGGGTGCTCCCGGATTTTAGGGTTGTCCCATATTTTGGGGTTCTCCCATATTTTGGGGTTCTCCTATATTTTGGGGTGCTCCCGGATTTTTGGGGTGCTCCCGGATTTTGGGGTGCTCCCGGATTTTGGGGTTCTCCCATATTTTTGGGGCGCTCCCGGATTTTGGGGCGCTCCCATATTTTTGGGTTCTCCCGGATTTTGGTGCGCTCCCGGATTTTGGGGTTCTCCCGGATTTTGGGGTTCTCCCATTTTTTGGGGTTCTCCCATATTTTTGGGGCGCTCCCGGGTTTTGGGGCGCTCCCGGATTTTGGGGCGCTCCCATATTTTTGGGGTTCTCCCGGATTTTGGTGCGCTCCCATATTTTTGGGGTTCTCCCATTCTTTGGGGTTCTCCCGAATTTTGGGGTGCTCCCGGATTTTGGGGTTCTCCCATTTTTTGGGGTTCTCCCATATTTTTGGGGTGCTCCGATATTTCGGGGTGCTCCCGGATTTCGGGGTTCTCCCGGATTTCGGGGCGCTCCCGGCGCTCACCTCGCCGCAGTCCTGCAGGAACCTCTGGAGCTCCAGGTGGTCCCGGAGCCGCCGCGTCCACTCCTGGGCCAGCTGGTGATTGCGCTGGCTCCTGCGGGGGGCGCTAATTAACGCCTCATTAACCCCTAATGAACCCCTAATTAACTGTTAATGAGTCTCTAATGAACCCCTAATGAACCCCTAATGAACCCTAATTAACCCCTAATTAAACCTAATTAACCCCTAATTAAACACCTAATGAACCCCTAATGAACCCCTAATGAACCCTAATGAACCCCTAATGAACCCCTAATTAACACCTAACGAACCCCTAATGAACCCCTAATGAACCCCTAATGAACCCCTAATGAACAACTAATGAACCCTTAATGAACCCCTAATGAACTCCTAATGAATCCCTAATTAACACCTAATGAACCCCTAATGAACCCCTAATGATCCCCTAATGAACCCCTAATGAATCCCTAATGAACCCTTAATGAACCCCTAATGAACCCCTAATCAACACCTAATGAACCCCTAATGAACCACTAATGAACCCCTAATGAACCCAAATTAACACCTAATGAATCCCTAATTGACTCTTAATGAGTCTCTAATTAACCCCTAATGAACACCTAATTAACCCCTAATAACGCTTAATGAGTCTCTAATTAACCCCTAATGAATCCCTAATTGACTCTTAATGAGTCTCTAATTAACCCCTATTGAGCCCCTAATGAACCCCTAATTAACGCTTAACGAGTCTCTAATTAACCCCTAATGAACCCCTACTTAACTATTAATGAGTCTCTAATTAACCCCTAATGAACCCCTAATTGACTCTTAATGAGTCTCTAATTAAGCCCTAGTGAAGCCCTAATTGACTCTTAATGAGTCTCTAATGAACCCCTAATGAATCCCTAATTGACTTTTAATGAGTCTCTAATTAACCCTTAATGAGCCCCTAATGAACTCCTAATTGACCCATAATAAACCTTAATGAACCCCTAATTAATACTTAATGAGCGCCTGATGAACTCCTAATTAACCCTTAATGATCCTCTAATTAACCCTTTAGGCGTCCTGGGTGGAATTTTGGGGTTCCTGGATGGAATTTTGGGGTCCTGGATGGAAATTTGGGGTCCTGAGTGGAATTTTGGGGTTCCTGGGTGGAATTTTGGGGTTCCTGGATGGAATTTTGGGTTCCTGAGTGGAGTTTTGGGTCCTGGATGGAATTTTGGGGTTCCTGGATGGAATTTTGGGGTTCCTGAGTGGAGTTTTAAGGTCCTGGATGGAAATTTGGGGTTCCTGGGTGGAATTTTTGGGTCCTGGGTGGAATTTTGGGGTTCCTGGGAGGAGTTTTGGGGTCTTGGGTGGAATTTTGGGGTCCTGGGTTGAATTTTGGGGTCCTGGATGAAGTTTTGGGGTTCCTGGATGGAATTTTGGGGCTCCTGGATGGAATTTTGGGATTCCTGAGTGGAGTTTTGGGGTCCTGGATGGAAATTTTGGGGTCTTGGGTGGAATTTTGGGGTTCCTGAGTGGAATTTTGGGGTTCCTGGATGGAATTTTGGGTTCTTGGGAGGAGTTTTGGGGTTCCTGGATGGAATTTTGGGGTTCCTGGGTTGAATTTTGGGGTCTTGGGTGGAATTTTGGGGTTCCTGGGAGGAGTTTTGGGGTCTTGGGTGGAGTTTTGGTGGTCCTAGAAAAAATTCTGGGGTCCTGCAGGATGTTTTGGGGTCCTGCACGGAATTTTTGGCTCCTGGATTGAAATTTGGGGTGCCTGGGTGGAATTTTGGGGTTCCTGAGTGGAATTTTGGTGTCCTGGATGGAATTTTGGGGCTCCTGGGTGGAATTTTGGTGTCCAGGGTGGAATTTTGGGGTTCTGGGAGGACTTTTTGGGTCCTGGGTGAACTTTTGGGGTTCCTGGGTGATGTTTTGGTGGTCCTAGATAAAATTTTGGGGTCCTAGATGAAATTTTGGGTTTCTGGGTGGAATATTTGCGTTCCTCGGAGGAGTTTTGGGGTCCTGGATGGAATTTTGAGGTTCTGGATGAAGTTTTTGGATTTTTGGATGGACTTTTAGGGTTCCTGGGTGAAGTTTTGGTGGCTCTAGATGAACTTTTGGGGTCCTGGATGGAAATTTGGGGTTCTGGGTGGAATTCTGAAGTCCTGGGTGAAGTTTTGGGATTTTGGATGGAATTCTGAGGTCCTGGGTGAAGTTTTGGTGGCCCTAACTGAAATTTTGGGGTTCCTGGTGGAATTTTGAGGTCCTGGCTGAAATATTTGGGTTCCTCAGAGGAGTTTTGGGGTTCCTGGATGGAATTTTGAGGTTCCTGGGGGGAGTTTTGGGGTCCAGGGTGGAATTTTGGGGTTCTGGGAGGACTTTTTGGGTCCTGGGTGAACTTTTGGGGTTCCTGGGTGAAGTTTTGGTGGCCCTAACTGAAATTTTGGGTTCCTGGGTGGAATTTTGAGGTCCTGGTTGGACTTTGGTGATGTCCCAGGATCTGCTGGTGGTTCCCTGGTGGCCTCGGGGAGGTTCTCCATGGTGGACACCTACTTGGCCCGGAGCTCCTCCATGGCCTCGGCCACGCGCTCGCTGTGGAGGTTGCGCTGGCGCCGGAGGCTCTCGCCGGCCTGCAGGACCAGCTGGACCTTCTGCAGGTTCAGCTCCAGCGTGGTGGAGAAGTCCTTGTGCTTCTTCAGCGCCTTGGTCACCCCCTCCACCGTGTCGGGCAGCTCGGCGTGAGCCAGGGTGGTCTCCTGGGAGGGACCCCCTGGGTGGTCACCTCGGGGCCACCGGAGGAGATCCACCGGGAGGTGCCACCACCCAAATCCACCGGCCAGGAGCTTCTACAAACCGTTCCCACCAACTAGGACCTTCTGCCACCACCCAAATCCACCAGCCAGGACCTTCTGCAAACCATTCCCACCACCCAGGAGCTTCTACAAACCATTCCCACCACCAACCAGGACCTTCTACAAACCATTCCCACCACCCAGAACCTTCTGCCACCACCCAAATCCACCGACCAGGACCTTCTGCAAACCATTCCCACCACCAGGACCTTCTACAAACCATTCCCACCACCCCAGACCTTCTCCCACCCTGTCCCACCATCTCAGACCTTCTGCAACCCATCACTGGCACCACCCCAGACCTTCTCCAACCCAAATCCATCAACCAGGACCTTCTCCCACCATCTCAGACCTTCCCCAGTCCATCATCTCCACCACCCTAGACCTTCTCCCACCCGTCCCACCACCCAGACCTTCTCCCACCATCTCAGACCTTCTCCAGTCCATCATCTCCACCATCCCAGACCTTCTCCCACCCCGTCCCACCATCTCAGACCTTCTCCAACCCAACACTGGCACCATCCCAGACCTTCTCCCACCATCTCAGACCTTCTCCAACCCAACCTCACCACCCCAGACCTTCTCCAACCCAAATCCATCAACCAGGACCTTCTACAAACCGTTCCCACCACCCCAGACCTTGTCCAACCCTGTCCCACCACCCAGACCTTCTCCAATCCATCATCCCCACCACCCCAGGACCTTCTCCCACCACCCCAGACCTTCTCCAACCCAACCTCACCACCCAGACCTTCTCCAACCCTGTCTCACCACCCCAGACCTTCTCCCATCCTTCTCAGACCTTCTCCAGTCCATCATCTCCACCACCCCAGACCTTCTCCCACCCCGTCCCACCACCCCACACCTTCTCCCACCATCTCAGACCTTCTCCAATCCCTCATCTCCATCACCCCAGACCTTCACCCACCATCTTAGACCTTCTCCAGTCCATCATCTCCACCACCCCAGACCTTCTTCCACCCATCCCACCACCCCAGACCTTCTCCCACCATCTCAGACCTTCTCCAATCCCTCATCTCCATCACCCAGACCTTCACCCACCATCTCAGACCTTCTCCAGTCCATCATCTCCACCACCCCAGACCTTCTCCCACCCCGTCCCACCACCCCACACCTTCTCCAATCCATTCTCTCCATCACCCCAGACCTTCTCCCACCATCTCAGACCTTCTCCCACCCTGTCCCACCACCCCACACCTTCACCCACCATCTCAGACCTTCTCCAGTCCATCATCTCCACCACCCCAGACCTTCTCCCACCCCGTCCCACCACCCCAGACCTTCTCCAATCCATTCTCTCCATCACCCGACACCTTCTCCCACCACCCCAGACCTTCTCCAGTCCATCATCTCCACCACCCCAGACCTTCTCCAATCCATCATCCCCACCACCCCATATCTTCTCCCACCCCATCCCACCACCCCAGACCTTCTCCAACCCAAATCCACCAACCAGGACCTTCTACAAACCGTTCCCACCAACCAGGACCTTCTCCATTCCATCACTGCCACCACCCCAGACTTTCTCCCATCGTCTCAGACCTTCTCCACCACCCCAGACCTTCTCCAGTCCATCATCTCCACCACCCCAGACCTTCTCCCCCCCCGTCCCACCACCCCACACCTTCTCCCACCATCTCAGACCTTCTCCAATCCATCATCTCCATCACCCCAGACCTTCTCCCACCACCCCAGACCTTCTCCAGTCCATCATCTCCACCACCCCAGACCTTCTTCCACCCCATCCCACCACCCCAGACCTTCTCCCACCATCTCAGACCTTCTCCAATCCATCATCTCCATCACCCCAGACCTTCTCCCACCATCTCAGACCTTCTCCCACCTGTCCCACCACCCCAGACCTTCTCCCACCACCCCAGACCTTCTCCAGTCCATCATCTCCACCACCCCAGACCTTCTCCCACCCCGTCCCACCACCCCAGACCTTCTCCCACCTGGTTGTAGAGGCAGTTCTGGCACTGCTGCACGTCCCTCAAGAAGAGCTGGAAGACGTGGGACTGCACCAGGAGCTCCCTCCTGAGCTCCCAGCTCTGCAGGAGCTTCCCCCAGCCCGCGTCCAACTTCTGCAGCCACTGCTGGAGGGACAACGAGGGCACCTCCACCTCCTCCAGGGCCAGCAGCTCGCTGGCCGCCTGCAGCTTGGCGTAGTCCTCCTCGTAGCCGTTGATCTCCTCCTTGAGGGCCACGTGGACGTTCAGCAACCGCTCAGCCTCGGCCAAGCTGTCGGGGACCTCCTCGGAGCCCACGGCCGCTTGGGTCTTCACCAACCACCCCAAGAAGTTGTCCAGGTCTTGGATGAACTGCTGGAGGCGGCCGGCGACCGTCAAGGTGTCCTCGCAACCTTGGAGGGCTCTCTTGAGGTTGTCCCACTCCTCGCTGATCTCCTCGAAGGGCAGCAGGATCTCCAGGGCGCGCCCAGGGTGGGCGGTGGCCAAGGTCTCGCCCTCCTGCTGGAGCTCCACCAGCCGCGGTTCCAGGGCCACCAGGGCGGCCTCCATGGTGGACAAGCGGCGCTGCAGGGCCAGGACGCCGCCCAGGTCGCTGCCGCCCGACTGGGTGGCCTCGATGGCTTTCCTCTTCTCGCGCACCTGCGCCTTCATCTCGGCGCACTCCAGGAGGAAGTTCTGGATCTTCAGCACCGAGCTCAGTTGGCTCTTCTTGGTCTCCACCAGCTCCACCACACGGTTCCAGCTAATGGGGGTGAGGGATGAGGTGGGATTGGACCCACCAGGATGGGCAGCAAGGTTTGGGGTGGGTTGGGAATGGTGGGGTGGAGAGGTGGAACCCATAGGGATGTCCCACCAGAGGAGAACCAGGGGTTGGGTTGGCTTCTTGGTCTCCCACCACCACGGTTCCAGCTAGGGGGTGAGGGATGAGGTAGGATGGGGCCCACCAGGATGGGCAGCAAGGTTTGGGGTGGGTGGGAATGGTGGGGTGGAGAGGTAGGGAACCGGGAACATTGGGGAACGTGTCCCACCAGGAGGGCAGAAGTGGCTAAGGAGGTTGGGCGTCTCCCAGGCAGCCCCACAGCTGGTTGGCCTCACCAAGGAGACACCCAGAAGGTCAAGGTCCACCTTGGGTCCCTCCAGGATGGGTTTGGACCATCTCTGGTCTCCAGGCAACCCCACCCAGAAGACCCCCAGAAGGTCAAGGTCCACCTTGGGCCCCCCAGCCCATACCGGCTGTTGAGGTGGTCCTGACAGGACCGGACCTCCTCCGAGCTGGGGTGGCCACCGTCCACCAGCTGCTGGACCACCTGGTTGACGTCCAGGATGCGTCCCATGACGCTGTTCATCTCCTGGTCCAGGCTCTCGAACCTGAGCAGATGGACACGGACACGTCCACCAGGGCACGAGGACCTCAACGTCCACCCCACCCCACCTGGGCTGGACCACCTGGACCTCACCCATCTCCTTGATCACTTCCATCTTCTCCACTGCTCCACCCCACCTGTGCTGGACCACCTGGACTTCACCCATCTCCTCCATCACCTCCATCTTCTCCAACCACTTCTCCACCCCACCTGGGCTGGACCACCAGGACCTCACCCATCACCTCCATCACCTCCACCATCTCCACCTCACCTGTGCTGCACCACCTCCACCTCATCCAGCTCCTCGGGCACCTCCATCCTTCTAACCCACTGCCTTCCACCTGGGCTGGACCACCTGGACCTCGAGGCACCTCCACCTTCTCACCACCCCACCCCAACCTAGGCTGGACCACCTGGACTCACCCATCTCCTCCATCACCTCCATCACCTCCACCATCTCCACCTCACCTGTGCTGCACCACCTCCACCTCATCCAGCTCCTCGGGCACCTCCATCTTCTCCAACCACTCCTCCATCTGTGCTAGACCACCTGGATCTCACTCATCACCTCCATCACTCCACCATCTCACCACCTCCACCTGGGTGGACACCTGGATCCACTCATCACCTCCATCATCTCCCCATCTCCACCCACTGGCTGGACCACCTGACTCCTCCACACCTCCACTTCTCCACCTCTCCACCTCACCTGTGCTGCACACTCACCTCATCGCTCCTGGCACCCATCTTCTCCACCACTGCTCCTTCCACCTGCTGCACACCTGAACTCGCACCTCCCTTCTCCACCCACCCACCATGCTGGCCTGGTCCACCACTCTCCTCACCTCCACCTTCCAACCCTGCCTCCTGGCGCACCTCCATCACTCTCCAGCCTCGCACCATCTTAGCCCGCCCTTCTCGTCCACCCACACCTCGCAGGCGTGCACCTCGCTGAACATGCGGTAGACGGCCAGCGCGTCCTGCAGCCACTGCGTCCTCAGCACGGGCCCCCTCGGCCACCTCGCCGTAGAGCTGCTCCACCTCCACCACGCGGATCTGGATGTCCACGCCCTGCCGGTGGTCGGGCGCCAGCAGGGCCAGCTGCTTACGGAGGGCCACCACGGCGCCGCGGTGCTTCTCCACCTCGGCCACCACGGCGCGGTGCTTGCGCAGCAGGGCCTGGCTGGAGTGGTCGTCGTGGCCGAAGTCGTCGCTGGACACGATGCGGTACGTGTCCTGCAGCCAGGCCACCAGGTCGTCCGTCTCGGCGCTGAACTGGAAGAAGTTCAAGGCGTCCTCCAGACGTTGCTGGTGGAGCCCCGTGATCTCCTCCAGCTTCTTCCAGCGCAGGCAGACTTCTCGCATCTTCTCCTGGACGCCCACGGAGCTGAAGGACTTCTTGGCCAGGATCTTCTCGCCTTTCTTCATGGTCTGGTGGAGCAGCGCCCGGCGGTTGCCCAGCTCGCCCAGCATGGTCTTGTGTTTGGTGGTCAAGGTGACCACACTGCTGAGGTCGCGGCCGCAGCTCTTGGCCGCCAGGATCTTCTCCTTCTCGCGGATCCAGGCCTCGGCCTCCTCCATCTCCTGGAAGAAGGTCCAGAGCTGGCGGGAGTCCTCCAGCTCCTTCCTCCTCTTGGCCGCCAGCTCCTCCAGCTCCTCCAGGCACGTCTGCACGTGGTTGACGCGGTTGCAGATGATCTGAGGGTCGCAGGGTTGGTAGCCTGGGCCAGGAGGAGAAGGTCAGATGTTGGTGGAGGTGGCCACCAGGCGGTGTCCCGGGAGGGACCGGATGTGGCGCTCTGGGGGTCTGGTCCTGGCTCGGACTCAAAGATCTCAGAGGGCTTCGCTGACCTCATCTGGTTCTCAGGGGAGTTGTAGAGGTGGATGCCAGGACCTTGGGTTGACCCTCCCATGACCCACCAGGATCTCGGTTTGACCCTTCCATGACCCACCAGGACCTTGGGTTGACCCTTCCATGACCCACCAGGACCTTGGGTTGACCCTCCCATGACCCACCAAGAACTTGTCTGACCATTCCAAGGCCCATCAGGACCTTGGGCTGGCCCTTCCATGTATGAAGATCACGAGTTGACCCTCCCATGGCCCGCCAGGACCTTGGGCTGACCCTTCCATGGTCCACCAGGATCTCTTTTTGACCCTTCCATGGTCCACCAGGACCTTGGGTTGACCCTCCCATGACCCACCAGGATCTCAGTTTGACCATCCCATGGTCCACCAGGACCTTGGGTTGACCCTTCCATGGCCACCAAGACCTTGGGTTGACCCCTGCACAGTTGAAGATCATGAAGTGACCCTTCCATGACCCATCAAGACCTCGGCTGACCCTTCCATGATCCACCAGGACCTTGGGCTGACCCTTCCATGGTTGAAGATCATGAAGTGACCCTCCCATGGCCCACCAGGACCTTGGGTTGACCCTTCCATGGCCACCAAGACCTTGGGTTGACCCTTCCATGGTTGAAGATCATGAAGTGACCCTCCCATGACCCACCAAGACCTCAGCTGACCTTCCCATGGCCCACCAGGACCTCGGCTGATCCTTCCATGACCCACCAAGACCTCGGTTGACCATTCCAAGGCCCACCAAGACCTCAACTGACCCTTCCATGACCCACCAGGACCTTCCCAAGACCAAGCCCCTGCCCCGGTGGCCCCGTTACCCTCCAGCTCGGAGAACTTCAGCGCGGCGCCGTTGAGGGCCTGCACGCGCTCCGTCTGGGCCGAGATGTCGGCCTCCAGCAGCCCGTGCTTCTGCAGGAGGTCCTCAACCTCCAGCAGATGCTTCCCCAGATCCTTGGAGACCAGAAGAACCTGGAGAACGACCAAAAAATCCGTCGTCACCCACCGCCACCGTCGCGCCACCACCACCAACGCTGGTGGGATCTCCATCTCCACCTGCATCTCCTCCATCCAGTCGATCATGTAGACCATCTCCTGGAAGATCTTCTGCAGGGCCAGGTTCTGCTCGAGGCTGGGCGCGGCGGGCGCGCACCAGCTCCGTCAGCAGCGCCCACTGGCGCAGGATGTTGTCCTTCTGGGCGCCGATGCGCCGCGTGTCGTAGTAGCCCTCGGACTCCATCTCCAGGGCCAGCTCCACCACCACCTGGATGCGCTCCTGGTACGAGGAGATGTCGGCCTCGATGGCCTCGTGCTTCTTCATGGCCGCCTCCACTGCCGGCAGGTCGTAGCCGAAGTTGTCCTGGAAGGGGAAAGGGGTGGGGGCTTCAGCGGAGGAGGTTTCGCCAGGTCTTCATGGTTGAGGAGGTTCCACCAGTTCTTCAGGGTCATGGAGGTTCCACCAGCCCTCCATGGTCAAGGAGGTTCCACCAGCCCTCCATGGTCAAGGAGGTTCCATCAGTTCTCCATGGTCAAGGAGGTTCCACCAATTCTCCATGGTCATGGAGGTTCCACCAGCCCTCCATGGTCATGGAGGTTCCACCAGCCCTCCATGGTCAAGGAGGTTCCACCAGATCTCCATGGTCAAGGATATCCCACCAGTCCTCCATGGTCAAGGAGGTTCCACCAGCCCTCTATGGTCAAGGAGGTCCCACCACCCCTCCCTGGACCCCAACGTGGTCCCACCATCCCCACCGAGGTCCCTCCCAGCCCGGCCCACCTGCGACACCAGGCGCTGGTTCTCGTTGAGCCACGTCTCCCTCATGATGGCCTTGTGGTCGAAGCGTTGGGCCAGCAGCTCCAGCTTCTCCTGCCGGATGAGCTCGTTCCTCAAGGCCACCTCCCGCTCGTGCTCCGCCTTCTCCAGACACGTCCAGGCCTGGTGGAGAAGGACACCAGCCAGTCACGGGGGTCCTCAACCCCACCAGCGTGGTGGGACTCCATCCGCACGTCCTCACCTTGTTGATGTCAGAGATGCTCTTGCCCTCGCTGGGCACGTAGAGCTTGCGGTTGGTGGCCCGGAGTTTGCTCTGGATGGTGAAGAGCAGCACCTCGAGGTTCCCCTTCTCCTGGAACCTGGGTGGTGGCACCAGGGGGAGGTCCATGTCACCACCGGTGCTGGCTGGGACCTCCTGAACTCCACCACCATGGACTGGGACCTCCTGAACTCCACCACCATGGACTGGGACCTCCTCAACTTCACCACCATGGACTGGGACCTCCTCAACTCCACCACCATGGACTGGGACCTCCTCAACTCCACCACCATGGACTGGGACCTCCTCAACTCCACCACCATGGACTGGGACCTCCTCAACTTCACCACCATGGACTGGGACCTCCTCAACTCCACCACCATGGACTGGGATCTCCTGAACTCCACCACCACGGACTGGGACCTTCTCAACATCACCACCATGGACTGGGACCTCCTCAACTCCACCATCATGGACTGGAACCTCCTCAACTCCACCACCATGAACTGGGACCTCTCCACCACTACCCATGTCCCACTGACCCCACTTTGGGTTGAACTGGGACCTCTCCACCACCGTGACCATGACTATGACCATGACCATGACCACCACCAGGACCATCACCACCATGACCAGCATGACCACCACCATAACCATGACCACCACCATGACCACCACCACCTGACCATGACCACCACCACCTGACCATGACCACCACAACCACCACCATGACCATGACCACCACCATGACCACCACCACCATGACTATGACCACCATGACTATGACCACCATGACCACCATGACCACCACCACCTGACCATGACCAGCACCATGACCATGACCAGCACCATGACCACCACCACCATGACTATGACCACCATGACCACCATGACCACCACCATGAACCACCACCACCTGACCATGACCAGCACCATGACCATGACCAGCACCATGACCACCACCACCATCATCACCACCACCACCTGACCATGACACCACCATGACCACCATGACCACCACCATGACCACCGCCATGACCATGACCACCACCAGGACCACAACCACCACCAGGACCATCACCACCATGACCAGCACCATGACCATGACCACCTGACCATGACCACCACCAGGACCATCACCACCATGACCAGCATGATCACCACCACCTGGCCATGACCACCACCATGACCATGACCACCACCATGACCACCACCATGACCACGTCCCACCCCTCCTCCCCAGCTCCCACCAGGAGCTCCTCACTTGACCGGTTTCTCCAGGGTGCAGAAGGCGGTGAAGGCCTGGAGCTGCTGCTGGACGCCGGTCAGCGAGTTGGCGAACTTCTGGTTGGTGATGATGGTGATGGTGTGGTGGATCCAGGCCAGCAGCTCGGCCGCCAGCGCCTCGTACCGCGCCGTGATGGCCGCGATCTCCATCACCTGGTCCAGCACCTGGTGGGGTTGGAGGTGGCCTTGGAGGTCCTGCAGGAATCCCCCCGAGATCCTCCAGGGGTTGGAGGGGTCACCAGGGTGTGGTCAAGCCGTGGGTGGAGAGGGGTGGGGGTGAGGAGGAGCGGTGGGAAGTTCACGGAGGTGGACAAGGGGGGACAAAGGGATGGACCAAGGGTGGAGAAAAGATGGACAGATGGACAAGGGGTGGAGCAAAGATGGACAGATGGACAAGGGGTGGAGTGATGTGGACAAGGGATGGACCAAGGGTGGACAAGGGATGGACCAAGGGTGGACAAGGGATGGCCAAAGGATGGACCAAGGGTGGACAAGGGATGGAGAAAGGGGTGGACAAAGGGATGGACAGATGGACAAGGGGTGGACAAAGGGATGGACCACAGATGGACAAAGGGGTGGACAAGGGATGGCCAAAGGAATGGACCTGGTGGGGTTGGAGGTGGCCTTGAAGGTCCTGGAGGAACCCCCCCGAGATCCTCCAGGGGTTGGAGGGGTCACCAGAGTCCGGCCAGGCCGTGGGTGGAGAGGGGTGGGGGTGAAGAGGAGCGGTGGGAAGTTCTCGGAGGTGGACAAGGGGTGGACAATGATGGACAAAGGGTGGACAAAAAGATGGACAAGGGGTGGACAAAGGATGGACAGAAGGACAAGGGATGGACAAAGTGGGGATAAAGAGATGGACAAAGGGATGGACCAAGGATGGACAAGGGATGGACAAAGGATGGACCAAGGATGGACAAAGGGATGGACCAAGGATGGACAAGGGATGGACAAATGATGGACCAAGGATGGACAAAGGGATGGACAAAAGGACAAAGGGATGGAGAAAGGGTAGACAAGGGGTGGACAAAGGGTGGACAAGGGATGGACCTGGTGGGGTTGGAGGTGGCCTTGGAGGTCCTGCAGGAACCCCCCGAGATCCTCCAGGGGTTGGAGGGGTCACCAGGGTCCGGCCAGGTGGTGGAGAGGGGTGGACGTGGTTGGGTTGGTGGGTGGAGGAGGAGCGGTGGGAAGTTCTCGGAGGTGGACAAGGGGTGGACAAAGGATGGACAGATGGATCAAGGGTGGACAAAGAGATGGACAAAGGAGTGGAGAAAGGGTGAACAAGAGATGGAAAAAGGGATGGAGAAAGAGATGGAGAAAGGGATGGACAAGGGGTAGACAAAGGGATGGACCAAGGGTGGACAGATGGACAAGGGGTGGACAAAGGGATGGAAAAAGGGATGGAGAAAGAGATGGAGAAAGGGATGGACAAGGGGTAGACAAAGGGATGGACCAAGGGTGGACAGATGGACAAGGGGTGGACAAAGGGATGGAGAAAGGGATGGACAAGGGATGGACAAAGGATGGACCAAGGCTGGAAAAGGGGTGGACAAAGGGATGGAGAAAGGGTGGACAAGGGCTGGGACACCCGTGGACAGTGGGGTGGACACCTGATGGATGGAGACACCCAGGTCAAGCCCCACCTTCCCAATGCGCTTCCCCTCCACCGCCAGCGCCTTCATCTTGGAGAAGTAGTGGTAGAAGGACACCACGTAGGTGATGATGGACTTCTCATCAGGGTCCTCCATGTTGACATCTGGTGGTGGGCAGAAGGTCAGGACACCCCCCCCCCCCCAAAACCCCACCCCAGGACCACCAGGGATGGTCCCACAAAAGCCGGGCTGATCCCTCAACCTTGACCCTTCCAAAGAGGAACCTCACTCCAAAAAAACCATGGATGGTGGAGAAGTGGAGATGCCCCCACCCCATATGGCCGGGGAGATGGACAGATGGACAGGTGATGGATGGGTGATAGAGAGATGGACAGATGGTGGGCAGATGATGGCCTGGTGGACAGATGGCCAGATGATGGCCAGATGGTGGCCAGATGGGCAGGTGATGGACAGATGGACAGGTGGACAGGTGATGGCCAGATGGCCAGATGGCCAGATGATAGACAGGTGATGGACAGATGGTGGGCAGATGGACAGGTGATGGACAGATGGACAGGTGGACAGATGGCCAGATGGACAGACGGTAGCCAGACGGCCAGATGAACAGGTGGACAGGTGGACAGATGGCCAGATGATGGCCAGATGATGAACAGATGATGGCCAGGTGGCCAGATGGTGGTCAGATGACCAGATGGTGGCCAGATGGACAGATGGACAGATGGTGGCCAGATGACCAGATGGCCAAGTGGACAGGTGGACAGATGGCCAGATGGTGGTCAGATGAACAGGTGGACAGGTGGACAGATGATGGCCAGATGGTGGCCAGCTGGACAGGTGGACAGATGGTGGCCAGATAGGTGGACAGGTGGCCAGATGATGGCCAGATGGTGGCCAGATGACCAGATGGCCAGGTGGATAGGTGGCCAGATAGAGGCCAGATAATGAACAGATGATGGCCAGGTGGCCAGATGGTGGCCAGTTGGACAGGTGGCCAGATGAACAGGTGGCCAGACGATGGCCAGATGGTGGCCAGATGACCAGCTGGTGGCCACCTGGCCAGACCCCAGCCATACCCTCGGGGTCCAGCAGCTTGCTGAGCCCCAGGTGCTGCTCGGCTGTGTTGAAGGCCTGCTGGAGGTTGTAGGTGGCGTTGGACTTGGTCAACTTGTGGAAGTCGATGAGGTCCGGCCTGGGGGTGGTCAGGTGGACATGGTCACCTCCGAGGTGACCCCCAACCTCCAGGAGGTCCCTCCCGATGTCCACCCCGCTGACCGGTGCCGGTGGATGAGCGCGTTGAAGGCCAGGCCGTCCCTCCAGCTGGTGGTGAAGTTCTGGATGTTGACCTCGGGGTAGCTGTGGAGGACACCTGAGGTCACCTGTGGCCACCTGGAGACCACCATGGACCTCCCAGAAGGGTGGGAGGTGGTCCCAGGCCACCAGCTGAGCTCCTCACCCCGCCGTCTTCATCTGGCACCAGAGCAGCAGCGCGTCCTTGGCCGAGCGCGTCTCCCGGTTGTCCTCGGTCTTGATCTTGATCACCTGGATCTGGGGGAGGAACGGTCACGGGGACAACCTGAGGGGTGGCAGCAGAAGCCCGAGGTGGCCCCGCAAGGGAGCCTGGTGGCCACCTGGAAGCGCAGGATGATGGTCCAGATGAGGCCCAGGGTCAGGCGGTGGTTGCCGTCCACGATGTCGTGGGAGCCGACGTTCTCCAGGTGGACGCGTTGCTCCTTGAGGAACTGCAGGGCTTTGTCCACGTTCTCCAGAGAGTGGATTCGCATCCGGCCACGCGTGGGCTTGGGCTGGGGGCACGGGGGATGTCCGGCTCGGAGAGCGGCCACCACGGCCCAGCCCGGCCCAGCCCAGCCCAGCAGGACTGGGACAAACTGGGACAGGGTGGTGGGACAGGGAGGTGGTGGTGGGGAGAAGGTCCCAGTTCATCCTGGGGGTGGTGGGACATGGAGGTGGTGGTGGGGAGAAGGTCCCAGTTCATCATGGGGTGGTGGGACATGGAGGTGGTGGTGGGGAGAAGGTCCCAGTTCATCCTGGGGGTGGTGGTGGGGGTTCCCAGTTCACCCAAACTGGGGATGGTGGGACATGAGGTGGGGAGAAGGTCCCAGTTCAACCCAAAATTGGGGGTGCTGGGACATGGAGGTTGGGGAGAAGGTCCCAGTTCATCATGGGGTGGTGGGGAGTCCCACTTCAGCCCAAAATGGGGATGGTGGGACCTGAGGTGGTGGGGGACATGAGGTGTGGTGGGTGGGAGAAGGTCCCAGTTCATCCTGGGGGTGGTGGGACATGTGGAGGTGGTGGTGGGGAGAAGGTCCCAGTTCATCATGGGGGTGGTGGGACCTGAGGGTGGTGGGGAGAGGTCCCAGTTCAACCCAAATTGGGGGTGGTGGGACATGGGGTTGGGGAGAAGGTCCCAGTTCATCATGGGGATGGTGGGGAGAAGGTCCCAGTTCACCCAATGGCATGGGGGATGGAGTGATGGTGGGGAGAAGGTCCCAGTTCATCATGGGGTGGTGGACATGGAGGTGAGGAGAAGGTCCCAGTTCATCATGGGGGTGGATGGTGGGGAGAAGGTCCCAGTTCAACCCAAACCGGGGGTGGTGGGACATGGAGGTGGTGGGGAGAAGATCCCAGTTCAGCCCAAACTGGAGTTGGGTGGGGGACATGGAGGTGGATGGTGGGGAGAAGGTCCCAGTTCCTCATGGGGGTGGATGGTGGGGAGAAGGTCCCAGTTCAACCCAAACTGGGGGTGCTGCTCAAGGTGATGCTGACGATGATGAAGATGACGGTGGTGATGATGATGGAGATGATGACAACAATGATGACGAAGATGATGGTGACAATGAAGATGACGATGATGATGAGGAGCAGGAGAACGATGACAATGAAGATGATGATGGCAGAGCAGGATGACGATGACACCACCCATGTCAACGATGATGACAATGTCAACGGCGATGAGGATGATGATGATGATGATGAAGAAGATGATGAAGATGATGATGAGGAGGAGGACGATGAAGATGACGTTGGTAGAGCAGGATGATGACGATGCCACTCGTGTCAACGATGACGATGATATCAACAATGATGATGATGATGATGATGATGATGAAGGTGACTGAGAATGATGATGATGACAATGATGAGGATGATAAGGATGAGGATGATGAAGTTGGTGAAGACGATGATGAAGAAGATGATGATGAGAGGACAATGAAGATGATGTTGGTAGAGCAGAATGATGATGATGCCACTCATGTCAACGATGACGACAATATCAACGATGATGAAGATGATGATGATGATGACTGAGAATGATGACGATGATGATGATGATGAAGATGGTGAAGACGATGATGAAGAAGATGATGAGGAGGAGGACGATGAAGATGATGTTGGTAGAGCAGGATGACAACGATGCCAGTCATGTCAACGATGAAGACGATATCAACGGCGATGATAATGATGAGAAGAAGATAGTCGAGAATGATGATGATGATGATGATGATGAAGACGATGAAGAAGATGATGATGAGGAGGATGATGAAGATGATGTTCGTCGAGTAGAATGACGATGATGCCACTCATGTCAATGATGACGATGATACCAACGATGATGATGATGATGATGAAAATGACTGAGAATGATGACGATGATGATGATGATGATGACGATAATCACGAGGATGATGAAGATGACGATGAAGAAGATGATGATGAGAAGGAGGAGGACGATGAAGATGATGATGGTAGAGCAGAATGACGACGACACCACTCATGTCAACGATGACGACGACATCAACGGCGATGAGGATGAAGATGATGAAGAATGATGATGATGAAGATGAAGATGATGATGATGATGAAGATGATGAAGAAGATGATGATGAAGATGACAATGAAGATGACGTTGGCAAAGCAGGATGACAATGACGCCACTCATATCAACAACGATGCCGACATCAACGGCGATGAGGATGAAGATGGTGCAGAATGATGATAACGAAGATGAAGATGATGATGATGATGATGAAGATGAAGATGATGAAGAAGATGATAATGAAGATGACAATGAAGATGACGTTGGCAAGGCAGGATGACAATGACGCCACTCACATCAATGACGACGACGATATTGACGGCGATGAGGATGAAGATGATGAAGAAGATGATGAGGAGCATGATGAAGATGATGATGATGAAGATGATGAAGATGAGGATGGAGAAGACACCGCCGGGTGTCCCCTCACCAGGGTCTCCCCCGAGAGCACCTCCAGCAGCCGCGTCAGCACGAAGCCGTCGCGCAGGTCCGAGTACAGGTCCCCGACGCGGCAGGCGGCGCGCGCCAGGTGGGCGTTGACCCACTTGGTGAAGGTCTTCTTCTGCACGGCGTCCCGCTCGTCTGGGGGGCCCCAAATCCACCCTGAGAACCCCCGAAGCCACCCCAAAACCACCCTAAAACCACCTTGAGATCTCAAATCCACCCCAAATCCACCCTGAGACCCCCGAAGCCACCCCAAAACCACCCTAAAACCACCTTGAGATCTCAAATCCACCCCAAATCCACCCTGAGACCCCCGAAGCCACCCCAAAACCACCCTAAAACCACCTTGAGATCTCAAATCCACCCCAAATCCACCCTGAGACCCCCGAAGCCACCCCAAAACCACCCTAAAACCACCTTGAGATCTCAAATCCACCCCAAATCCACCCTGAAGACCCCCGAAGCCACCCCAAAACCACCCTAAAACCACCTTGAGATCACAAAGCCACCTCCAAACCACCCTAAAACCACCCTGAGACATCAAATCCACCCTGAGATCACAAAGCCACCCCAAATCCACCCTGAGACACCAAAGCCACCCCAAATCCACCCTGAGATCACAAACTACCCCAAAACCACCTTGAGACACCAAACCCACCCCAAAACCACCCTAAAACCACCCCAAATGCACCCTGAGACACCAAAACCACACCCAAAACCACCTTGAGACCCCAAACCCACCCCAAAACCACCCTGAGACCCCAAATCCACCCCGAGACCCCAAATCCACCCCAAATCCACCCTGAGACCCCAAACCCACCCTGAGACCCCAAACCCACCCCAAACCCACCCTGAGACCCCAAACGCACCCCAAACCCACCCTGAGACCCCAAACCCACCCCAAACCCACCCTGAGACCCCAAACCCACCCTGAGACCCCGAAGCACCCCAAACCCACCTGAACCCCAAACCCACCCCGAGACCCCAAACCACCCCAAACCCACCCTGAGACCCCAACGCACCCCAAACCCACCCTGAGACCCAAACCCACCCAACCCACCCCGAACCAACCCACCCTGAGACCCCAAACCCATCCGAGACCCAAACCCACCCCAAACCCACCCTGAGACCCCAAATCCACCCCGAGACCCCCTCAGAGCTCGGGACCCCCCAAAAGGTCCAGGAGTTTTGGGGTTTTTTTGGGGGGGTCTGGGGGTTTTTGGGGGTCTGGAAAGTTTTGGGATTTTCTTGGGGGAGGGTCCGGAAATTTTTGGGGTCTGGGAATTTTTGGGGTTTTTTGGGGGGAGGGGCTGGGAGGTTTTTGGGGTCTGAAAAATTTTTGGGGTCTGAGAAATTTTTTTGGGGGTTCTGGGGTTTTTTTGGGTTTTCTGAGAAATTTTTGGGGGTCTGGGGTTTTTTGGATTTTGGTTTTCTGGGAATTTTTGGTGTCAGGAGTTTTGGGTTTTTTTGGGGATGATCTGGGAAATATTTTTGGGTGGGGGATGGGTTTTTTGGGATTTTTTTGGGGATGATTTGGGAAAATTTTTGGGGGTCTGGGGTTTTTTTTTGGGATTTTTTGGGGAGAGTTTGAGAAATTTTTGGGGTCTGGGGTTTTTTTTGGGATTTTTTGGGGAGAGTTTGGGAAATTTTTGGGGTCTGGGGTTTTTTGGATTTTGGGGGCTTGGGGGTTTTGGGTCTGGGTTTTTGGGATTTTTTGGGGACAGTCTGGAAGGTTTTTGGGGTTGGATTTTTGGGGGGCTCTGGGGTTTTTGGGATTTTTGGGGACGTCTGGGGTTTTTTGGGTCTGGATTTTTTGGGGGGTCTGGGGTTTTTTGGGGTCTGGTATTTTTTGGGGGTGGTCTGGGAGGTTTTTGGGTCTGGGGTTTTTTTTGGGGATTTTTTTGGGTTTTCTGGGAAATTTTAGGTCTGGGGGTTTTGGATTTTTTGGGAGAGTTTGGGAAATTTTTTGGGGTCTGGGGTTTTTTTTTGGATTTTTAGGGAAGGTCTGAGAAATTTCTGGTCTGGGATTTTTTGGGGGCTCTGGGGGGTTTTGGGGTCTGGGGTTTTTTGGGGATTTTTTGGGGAGGTCTGGGAAATTTTTGGGTCTGGGGGTTTTTTGGGATTTTTTGGGGACGGTCTGGGAGGTTTTTTCTGGGGTTTGGATTTTTAGGGGGTCTGGGGGATTTTGGGGTCTGGGTTTTTTTTGGGGGGTAGGTCTGGGAGGTTTTTGGGTCTGGGGTTTTTTGGGGATTTTTTGGGTTTTCTGGGAAATTTTTGGGTCTGAGGGGTTTTTGGGATTTTTTGGGGAGAGTTTGGGAAATTTTTGGGGTCTGGGGTTTTTTTGGGATTTTTAGGGGAAGGTCTGAGAAATTTCTGGGGTCTGGGATTTTTTGGGGGTGTCTGGGGGTTTTTTGGGATTTTTTTGGGGGGTCTGGGATTTTTTGGGGTCTGGGGGGGTTTGGGTCTGGGGTTTTTTGGGGTCTGGGATTTTTTGGGGGTCTGGGAGTTTTTGGGATTTTTTGGGGAGGGTCTGGGAGGATTTTTTGGGGGTCTGGGGGATTTTGGGGTTTTTTTGGGGGAAGGGTCTGAGAAATTTTGGGGATTTGGGATTTTTAGGGGAGAGTCTGGGAAATTTTTGGGGTCTGGGGTTTTTTTGGGGAAGGTCTGGGAAATTTTTTGGGGGGCTCTGGATTTTTTTTGTGATTTTTTGGGAAATTTTTGGGGTCTGAGGGTTTTTTGGGGTCTGGGGGGGTTTTGGGTCTGCGAGGTTTTTGGGGTCTGGGAGGTTTTGGGGGGTTTTTGGGGAGGGGCTGGGAGGTTTTTGGGGTCTGGGGTTTTTTTGGTTTTTTTTTAAATTTTTTTTGTTTTTTCATATTTTTTGGAGGTTTTTCTTTTTGATTTTTTTGGGTTTTTTTTATTTTTGTGTTGTTTTGGGGCTTTTTAGGTTGTTTTTTTTTTCCCTTTTTTCCAGTTTCTTTTTTTGCGTTTTCTTTTTCTTTTTGTTTTTTTTTTTTTTTTTTTTTGCTTTTCATTTTCTTGGTTTTTTTCTTTATTTTTTGAGGGTTTTTTATAATTTTTAAATTTTTTTCTGTTTCTTATGTCTTCCTTATTTTTTTCTTATTATTTCCTAATTTTGTTCTTATTATTTCCTTATTTTTTCTCATTGTTTCCTTATTTTTTCCTTATATTTTCATATTTTTCTTCTCATTTTTTTCAGCTTTTTCTTATTTTTTTCTCATTTTTTTTCCTATTTTTTCTTATTTTTTTTTCTTACTTTTCCCTTATTTTTCCTTATTTTTCCCTTATCTTTTTCTCATTTTTGTCTCATTTTTTCCTTCATTTTTTTCTCCTTTCTTCCTCATTTTTTCCTTCATTTTTTTCTCCTTTTTCCTCATTTTTTCCTTCATTTTTTTCTCCTTTCTTCCTCATTTTTTCCTTCATTTTTTTCTTCTTTTTTCCTCATTTTTTCCACATTTTTATCTCATTTTTCCTCATTTTTTTCACAATTTTTCTCATTTTTTTTCACAATTTTTTTCATATTTTTCCATTTTTCTCACAATTTTTCCATTTTTTTTTTAAATTTCTCCCGGTTTCCGTTAATTTTGGGGAGGGGTCTCCACGCACCAGCCAAGGCCTTGATCCGGGAGCACTCGAAGATTTTGGGGTCCCCCCAGGCGCGGGGGTCCGGGGGTCCCAGGGGCCGTTGTTGTTGTTGGGGGAGGGGCGGCGTCCGCGTTGTCCAGCTCGGCCGCCATTGGGGGGGGGAGGGGAGGGGTCCCCAATTTGGGGAGGGGTCCCCAATTTGGGGAGGGGTCCCACGAGGAGCTCAGGGGGCCTGGAAGAGATTGGGGGAGGGGGCTTCAGTTTGGGGGGGGGGAGGGGAGAGATTCCCCCCCCCTCCCCCACTCAGGGGTGGTTTAGGGAGCCCAAAAACCGCGGAGACCCCTCCCCAAATTCACGAGACCCTCCCAATTCACCGAGACCCTCCCAATCCTGAGACCCTCCCCAAATTCACCGGGACCCCTCCCCAAATTCACCGAGACCCCTCCCCAAATTCACCGGACCCCTCCCCAAATTCACCGAGACCCTCTCCCCAAATTCACCGGACCCCTCCCCAAATTCACGAGACCCCTCCCCAAATTCACTGAGAGCCCAGTCCTCTGAGACCCCTCCTCAAATTCACAGAGACCCCTCCCCAAAATCCATTGAGACCCCTCCCCAAATTCACTGAGAGCCCAAAATCCACGGAGACCCCTCCCCAAATTCACAGAGCAAAAATCCATGGAGACCCCTCCCCAAATTCACTGAGACCCCTCCCCAAAATTTCTCCTGAGATCCCCAAATCTCTGAGACCCCAAAACGCCCCGAGACCCCTCCCAAATCCCAGACCAAACCCCAACCTCCAATCCTCTGAGAGCCCCAAAATTCACTGAGAATCCCCAAACCCCCGAATTCCCCCCAAGACCCCCCAAAATCCCCCCAAAATTCCCCAAAAAATCCCCCCAAATCCCTCCCAAAAAATCCCCCCCAAAAATCCCCAAAAATTTCCCAAAATTCCAAAAATCCCCCCCAAAACTTCCCTCAAATTCCCCAAATCCCCCCCAATTTCTCCAAATCTCCCCCCAAAATCCCTCAAGAATCCCCCCAAAATTTCCCCAAAATCCTGAGACCATCCCCAAAAAAATTCCCAAAATCCTCCCAAAATCCCCCCCAAATCCCCCAAAATTCCCAAAATCCCCCCTAAAAAATCTCCCAAATTTCCCAAATCCCCCCCAAAATTTCCCCCAAAAATCCCCGCCCAAAAAATCCCTAAAAAATCCCTAAAATTCCCCAAATCTCCCTGAAATCCCCCCCAAAATCCCCCAAATTTCCCCAAAATTCCCCCCTAAATTCCCTAAATCCCCCAAAATCCCCCCAAAAATCCCCCAAAATTCCCCCAAAAAATCCCTCCCCAAATTCCCCCTAAATTCCCCAAATCCCCAATTCCTCCAAAAAAAAATTCCCCCAATTTCCCCCAATATCCCTCAAGAATCCCCCCAAATTTCCCTAAAATTTCCCCCAAATCCTCCCAAAAATCCCGAAACCACCTCCAAAAAAATTCCCCAAATCCTCCGAAATTCCCCCAAATTCCCCCAAACCCCCAAATTCCCCCCTAAATCCCAAATTCCCCCAAAATCCCCCAAAATCCCCAAAATTTCCCAAAATTCCCCAACTCCCCCAAAAAAATCCCCCAAATTCCCCCCTAAATTCCCAAAATCCCCCCAAAAATCCCCCCAAATCCCCCCAAAAATCCCAAAATTCCCCAAAAATCCCCCCGAAAAATCCCCCAAATTCCCAAACACCCCCAAAAATCCCCCAAAATCACCCCAAAAATCCCAAAATTCCCAAAAAATCCCCCCGAAAAATCCCCCAAATTCCCCCCTAAATTCCCAAAACCCCCCAAAATCCCCCTAAAAATCCCCAAAATTTCCAAAAAAAAAAAAATCCCCAAAATTCCCCAAATTCCCCCCCTAAATTCCCCAAATCCCCCCAAATTTCCCCCAAATTCCCCTCAAAAAATTCCCCAAAAAATCCCCCAAAATCCCCCAAAAATTTCCCCCAAATCCCCCCCAAAAAATCCCCAAATCCCCCCAAATAATCCCCAAATCCCCCCCAAAAATCCCCCAAATTTCCCAAAATTCCCCAAAAAATCCCCAAAATTCCCCCTATATTCCCAAAACCCCCCCAAAATCCCCCCAAATCCCCCCAATTTAAATAAAAATCCCCCAAAATCCCCCAAATCCCCCCCAAATTTCCCAAAAATCCCCCCCAAAAATCCCCCCAAAATCCCCAAAAAATCCCCAAAATCCTCCCAAAAAAATCCCAAAAAAATCCCAAAAAATTCCCCCACCGCCCTCCCCCCTCCCCCTCCCCCCGGTGACCTTGAGGGACCCCCCGCCCCTCCCCCACCCCCTCAGGACCCCCCTCCCCCCCAATTAAACCCCCCTCCCCTCCCCCCCCCTCCCCATCCCCATCACCTGCCTGGCCCGGGAGGGGGGGGGAGGGGCCGAGCCGGGAATTCTGGGAATGTCGGGAATTCTGGGAATGCGGGGGTGGGGGAGGGGTCTGGGGGGGGTCCCTGCGCCCCTCCAGAGGTGGGGGAGGGGTGTGGGGGTTTTTTTTTTGGGGGGGGGGTGGGGGAGGGGTCGCGGTCGCCGCCGCCGCTCCCGGAGCGCGCGAGGCCGCGCCCCTCCCCCCACCCCACCCACCCCCCCCCCCCCTCCCCCCACACACCGGGACACGCCCCTGGCACCCCACCCCACCCCCCCAGTCCCAAAAATTCCCGAAATTCCAAAAAAAATCCCGAAATTAACGAATTTGTTTAAAAAAACTAGAAAAAAAACAAAAAAAAACGGGAGAGGCATCGGGGTTATCCCAAAATTTTGGTATCTCAGATTTCCCAATTATCCCAAAATTCCTGTTGTCCCGAAATCTTGTTATCCCGAAATTCTGGTATCCCGAAATTCCTGGTGTCCCAGATTCCTGGTATCCCAAAATTCCGGTATCCCCAAATTCTGTTATCCCAAAATTCCTGGTATCCCAAAATTCTGTTATCCCAACATTCTGGTGTCCCAAAATTCTCTTATCTCAAATCCCTGTTATCCCAAAATTCCTGGCATCCCAAAATTCTGTTATCCTGAAATTCTGTTATCCCAAATGCCTGTTATCCCAAAATTCTGGTATCCCAAAATTCTGTTATTTCAAATCCCTGTTATCCCAAAATTCTGGTATCCCCAAATTCCTGGTATCCCGAAATTCTGGTATCCCGAAATTCTGTTATCCCAAAATTCCTGGTATCCCAAATTCCTGGTATCCCAAAATTCTGTTCTCCCAAAATTCTGGTATCCCCAAATTCTGTTATTTCAAATCCCTGTTATCCCAAAATTCTGGCATCCCAAAATTCTGTTATCCTGAAATCTGTTATCCAAATGCCTGTTATCCCAAAATTCTGGTATCCCAAATTCTGTTATTCAAATCCTGTTATCCCAAAATTCTGGATCCCCAAATTCCTGTATCCCGAAATTCTGGTATCCCGAAATCTGTTATCCCAAATTCCTGGTATCCCAAATTCCTGTATCCCAAATTCTGTTCTCCCAAAATTCTGGTATCCCCAATTCTGTTATTTCAAATCCCTGTTATCCCAAATTTGGTGTCCCAAAATTCTGGTATCCCGAAATTCTGTATCCCAAAATTCCAGTATCCCAAATTCCGGTATCCCAATTCCCCCATTATCCCAAACTTCTCCTTTATCCCAAATTTCCCCGTTAGCCTAATTCCCATTTTCCTGGTTCTTGTTATCCCAAATTTCCCTTATCCCAAATTTCCCATTTATTCCCAGTTCCCAATTTCCCAGTTATCCCAGTATTCCCAGTATTCCCAGTTACCCCAGTATTCCCGGTTATCCCAGTTATCCCAGTATTCCCAGTTATCCCAGTGTTCCCAGTATTCCCAATATTCACAGTATTCCCAGTATTCCCAGTAATTCCCAGTGTTCCCAGTTTTCCCAGTATTCCCAGTTATCCCAGTTTTCCCAGTTATCTCAATATTCCCAGTATTCCCAGTCCCGGGCAGACTGGGATCCTATGGATTGGGATCCTATGGATCCGAAGCACATGGACTGGGATGGACAGGGATAAACTGGGATAACCGGGATAACTGCAATAATTGGGATAACCAGGATAACCGGGATAGACTGGGATAGACTGGGATAACCAGGATAGACTGGGATAACCGGGATAGACTGAGATAACCGGGATAACTGCGACAATTGGGATAACCAGGATAACCGGGATAACTGGGATAGACTGGGATAACCAGGATAGACTGGGATAACCGGGATAACCGGATGGACTGGATGGACTGGATAACCGGATAACCAGGATAGACTGGGATAACCGGGATAACCGGATGGACTGGATGACTGGATACCGGTAACGGATAGACTGGATAACGGATAACCGGGATAACCGGGATAGACTGGGACGGACTGGGATGGGACTGGAGCCCGGCATAGCGGCGGTAGATGATCTTGAAATTCCGGAACTGCGGGAAAAGCGGGATAATGGGATGGACTGGGATGGGATTGTGCAAACTGGGATCCCCTCCCAGTCCCTCCCAGTGCCCCAATCCTCCCAATCCCCCAATCCCCCCAATCCCCCCCCAATCCCCCCCAATCCCCCCCAATCCCCCCCAATCCCCCCCATCCCCCCCAATCCCCCCCATCCCCTCCCATCCCTCCCAGTCCCCTCCCAGTTCCACCCAGTCCCCCCAATTCCCCCCAATCCCCTCCCAAACCCCCCAGTCCCCCCCAATCCCCCAGTCCCCCCATCCCTCCCAGTCCCCTCCCATCCCGCCAGTTCCCTCCCGATTCCCACCATCCCGCCCCGGGCCGGCCAAAACTCCCGCGAGCCGGCGCTCCCGAGCGATCCCGGTGCCGATCCCGATCCCGGTCCCGATCCCGGTGCGATCCCGGGTCCCGCCATCCCGGAGCGATCCCGGAGCGATCCCGGTGCCGATCCCGATCCCGGTCCCGATCCCGGAGCGATCCCGGAGCGATCCCAGTCCTGATCCGAATCCCGGTACTGATCCCGATCCCGGTCCCGATCCGGTTCCGATCCCGGTGCTGATCCGAATCCCGGTCCCGGTTTCAGTCTCGATTCCGGAGCGATCCCGGTACCGATCCGGTTCCGGTCCCGATCCCGATCCCGATCCCATTCCCGTTCCCATATCCTGATCCCCGATCCCGATCCCGGTTCCCGGATCCCAATCCCGGTCCCGTTCTCATATCCCGATCCCGGTTCCGATCCCATATCCCGATCCCGTTCCCATATCCCGGTCCCAATCCCGGTTTCGATCCCAGTCCCGGTTCCCGGTTCCCGGATCCCAATCCCGATCCCATATCCCCCGCGATCCCAATCCCAATCCCGATCCCGATCCCGTTCCCGTTCTCAGGATGAAGATCGCGATTTTCGGCGCCACCGGCAGGACCGGGCGGGCGACGCTGGGGCTGGCGCTGGAGCAGGGTACGGGGGACCCCGAAATGGGGAGGGGGACCCCGAAACTGGGGACGGGGACCCCGAAAATGGAGAGAGGGACCCCGAAAATGAGGAGAGGGACCCCGAAAATGGGGAGAGGGACCCCGAAAATGGAACGGGACCCCGAAAATGGGGACGGGACCCCGAAACGGGGAACAGGACCCCGAAAATGAGGAGGGGACCCCGAAACGGGAACAGGGACCCCGAAAATGGGAACGGGGACCCCGAAAATGGGACGGGGACCCCGAAACGGGAACAGGGACCCCGAAAATGAGGAGGGGACCCCGAAACGGGGAACAGGGACCCCGAAAATGGGAACGGGGACCCCGAAAATGGGGACGGGGACCCCGAAACGGGGAACAGGGACCCCGAAAATGAGGAGGGGACCCCGAAAACGGGAACAGGGACCCCGAAAATGGGAACGGGACCCCGAAAATGGGGACGGGGACCCCGAAACGGGAACAGGACCCCGAAAATGGGAGGGACCCCGAAACGGGGAACAGGGACCCCGAAAATGGGAACGGGGACCCCGAAAATGGGGACGGGACCCCGAAAACGGGAACAGGGACCCCGAAAATGAGGAACCGCGGGACGACCCCGAAAATGGGAACGGGGACCCCGAAAATGGGGAGGGACCCCGAAAATGGGAGAGGGACCCCGAAAATGGGGAGGGGACCCCAAATGGGAACGGGGACCCGAAAATGGAGAGAGGACCCCGAAAACGGGGAACAGGGACCCGAAACTGGAACGGGGACCCCGAAAATGGGGGGATGGGGACCCGAAAATGAGGAGAGGGACCCCGAAAATGAGGAGGGGACCCGGAAACTGGGGACAGGGACAATGGGGGGCCCGAATGAGGAGGGGACCCCGAAATGGAGGGGAAATGGGGAGTTGGGGGACCCGAAAATTGGGAGGGTCCCGAATGGAATTGGGGGAACAAATTGGGGGATTTGGGTGGGGATCCCAAAAACGGGAAGGGGTTTGGGGGGGACCCAAATTTTGGGAAAATTCGGAGGATTTTGGGGTTCCTGGAATTTGGGGGTCCCTGGGTTTTGGGGTCCGGGAATTTTGGGGGATTTTGGGGGTCCCAGGAATTTTGGGGTCCCGAAAATTAGGGGGTTTGGGGTCCCGGAGATTTTGGGGGGTCCCAGGATTTTGGGGTCCCAGGAATTTTGGGGTCCCTGGAAATTTTGGGGAAATTCCGGGGTTTTGGGGGTCCCTGGGAATTTTGGGGTCCCTGGAATTTTGGGGTCCCGGGAATTTGGGGTTGGGTCCCGTGGAATTTGGGGAAATTGGGGAAATTGCGGATTTGGGGGGTCCCAAGATTTTGGGATCCCAGGAATTTTGGGGGTCCCTGAAATTTGGGGGATCGGGATTTGGGGGAATCCGGGATTTGGGGGTCCTGGGGAATTTGGGTCTCGGAAATTTTGGGGTCCCAGGAATTTTGGGTGTTCTGGAAATTTTGTGGGGAAATTCGGGGATTTTGGGTCCCAGGATTTTGGGGTCCCAGATAAGGTGAGGGTTTGGGGGTGGAGGTTTGGGGAATCGGGGTTTGGGGGGGTCCTGGAAATGGGCGGGGGGGAGGAATTTGGGGGTTCTGGAAGGGGATTTGGGGTCCTGAAAATTGGGGGTGAGGGATTCGGGGGTTTGGGTGGGATTTTGGGGGGGCTGATAAAGGGGGAGGGGTTTGGGGGAGGGGGGGGGGGTGGGGGCTGATAAAGGGGGTGGGGAGGGTGGGGTCGGGGGGAGGATGGGGGGCTGATAAAGGGGGGGAGGGGTCTGGGGGGTTGGGGGATTGGGGGGGCTGATAAAGGGGGGGGGGGTTTGGGGGGATGGAGGGTTTGGGGGATGGGGGGAGGTTTGGGGGGGCTGATAAAGGGGGGAGGGGTTTGGGGGGATGGGAGGGGTTTGGGGGGGCTGATAAAGGGGGGGAGGGGTTTGGGGGGGTGGGAGGGTTGGGGGGTGGGGCTGATAAGGGGGGGAGGGGTTGGGGGGGTGATAGGGGGGGGGGTGGGGGGGGTGGGCTGATAAGGGGGGGAGGGGTTTGGGGGGGCTGATAAGGTGGGGGAGGGGTTCGTGGGGGTTCTGGGGGGGTTTGGGGGATCTGGGGGGGCTGATAAGGGGGGGGGGTTTGGGGGGATTTGGGGGGCTTGGAGGGCCGGGGAGGGGGATCTGGGGGGGGCTGATAAGGGTGGGGGAGGGGTTTGGGGGGGTTTCTGGGGGGGTTGGGGGGATCTGTGGGGGTTTTGGGGGGGGGTTGGAGGGTTGGGGGGGCCGGGGGGGGATTTGGGGGGGGGGGCTGGGGGTGATAAAGGGGGGGGGGGATGGGAGGGGTTTTGGGGGGTTTGGGGGTCCTGGGGGGATTTGGGGTGGTCGGGTGGGGGGGTGGGTCCCAGACCTCCCCTGGGGGGTTTGGGGGGTTCCGGGGGGTCCCTGGGGGATCCCGGCTGGGTCTGAGGGTCCCGGGGGGGGCTTTGGGGGGGTCTATGGGGGTCCTGGGGGGTCTTGGGGGTCCCACGGGGGGGGGGTTGGGGGGGATTTAGGGAATCTCGGGGTCCTCGGGGGGGGGGGGGGTCCCGGCTGGATCTGGGGGTCCCGGGAGCGTTTGGGGGGGGTTTTGGGGGGTCCTGGGGTCTCTCTGGGGGGGTCCCGCTGGGTCGGGGGTCTCGGGAGCTTGGGGAGATTTGTCTCTGGGGGGGGGTCCCGGGGGTCTCTGGGAGTCCTGGGGTCTTGGGGGATCCCAGGGGGGTTTTGGGGGGAATCTCGGGGGTCTCTGGGGGTCCTTGGGGGGGTCCTGGCTTGATCTGGGGGTCCCGGGGGTCTCTGGAGGTCTCTGTGGGGGTCCCAGCTGGGTCCGGGGACCCTGGGGGTCTCTGGGGGGGTCTCTGTGGGTCCGGGGGTCTCTGGGGGGGTCCCAGCTGGGTCCGGGGACCCTGGGGGTCTCTGTGGGTTCCGGGGGTCTCTGTGGGGGTCCCGCTGGGTCCGGGGTCCCCCGCTGACCCCCGCCCTGCCCGCAGGGTTCGAGGTCACCGTGCTGGTCCGGGACCCCTCGCGGCTGCCGCCCGGCCCCTCCCCCACGCGGGTGCTGGTGGGGGACGCGCGGGACCCGCGGGCGGTGGGCGAGGCCGTGCGGGGCCAGCAGGGGGTGCTGATCCTGCTGGGCACCGGAAATGACCTCAGTGCGACGGGGACCCTCCCCCACCCGGCTGACCCCGCCCCCACCCGGGCTGACCCCGCCCCCGCCTGCCCTGACCAACCCTGACCCCGCCCCCACCCGCCCTGACCCCGCCCCCACCTGCCCTGACCACCCTGACCCCTCCCCACCCGGCTGACCCCGCCCCCACCTGCCCTGACCAACCCTGACCCCGCCCCACCCGCCCTGACCCCGCCCCCACCTGCCCTGACCCCGCCCCCAGCCGAGCTGACCCCGCCCCCACCTGCACTGACCCCGCCCCCACCCGCCCTGACCCCGCCCCCACCTGCCCTGACCACCCTGACCCGCCCCCACCTGCCCTGACCCTCCCCCACCCGCCCTGACCCCGCCCCCACCTGCCCTGACCCCCGCCCCCACCCGCCCTGACCCCTCCCCCAGCCGAGCTGACCCGCCCCCACCTGCACTGACCCCGCCCCCACCTGCACTGACCCCGCCCCCACCCGCCCTGACCCGCCCCACCTGCCCTGACCCCGCCCCCACCCTCTCTGCCCCTCCCCCATTGACCTCTGACCCCATTTGGGGATTTTCGCCCCTCCCCCACCCATCCTGACCCCTCCCCCCGTGACCTTTGACCCCATTTTGGGTGGGAAAAGGGAGAAAAGGAGGAGGAAAAAAAAGGGGAAAAATCGGGGGGAAAACGGGAAAAAATGGGGAAAAAAATGAGGAAAATTCGGGAGAAAAATGGGGGGAAAATGGGGAAAAATGGGGAAAAATTGCGGGGAAAAATTGGGAAAAATAAGGGAAAAACCGGGGGGAAATGGGAAAAAAATGGGGGGAAAATGGGAAAAAAATTTGAGAAAACATGGGGAAAAATTGGGGGAAAAGTGGGGAAAAAATGGGGAAAAAATCAGGAAAAACTGGGGGAAAATGGGGAAAATGGAAAAAATGAGGAAAATGGGGGAAAAATTGGAAAAAATGGGAAAAAATGGTGAAAAAATGGGAAAAACCGGGGGAAATGGGAAAAAAAGGGGGGAAAATGGGAAAAATTTTGAGAAAAAATGGGGGGAAAATGGGAAAAAAAGGGAAAAATGGGGAAAAATTGGGGGGAAAAGTGGGGAAAATATGGGGGAAAAATAAGGGAAAAACTGGGGAAAAAGACGGGAAAATATGATGAAAAATGGGGAAAAAATGTGAAAAAAATTGGAAGAAAAATGGGGGAAATGGCGGAAAAATGGGAAAAAAATGGGGGGAAATGGGGAAATGGAAAAAATGGGAAAAATGTGGGAAATTTTCCCGCAGGCCCCACGACAGCGATGTCCGAGGGCACCCAAACCATCGTGGGGGCCATGGCCGAGCACGGCGTGCCCAAGGTGGTGGCGTGTCTGTCCGGTGAGAGGGGGCCCCAAAATCCCCCAAATATCCCAGAAATAGACCCAGAAATAGTCCCAAAAATAAAAAAAAATCCGCCCAAAATGAGAAAAAAAATCCGCCCAAAATGAGAAAAAAAATCCGTCCAAAATGAGAAAAAAATCCGCCCAAAATTCAAAAAAAATCCGCCCAAAATTCAAAAAAATCCGCCCAAAATTATAAAAAATTCCCCTCAAAATTACAAAAAAGAAGTAAAAAAAATCCCCCAAAATTCAGCCCTGGGTGTTGTTTCTGTCCGGTGAGAGGGGGCCCCAAAATCCCCCAAATATCCCAGAAATAGACCCAGAAATAGTCCCAAAAATAAAAAAAATCCGCCCAAATGAGAAAAAAATCCCGTCCAAAATTTAAAAAAAATCTGCCCAAAATGAGAAAAAAAATCCGCCCAAAAATTCAAAAAAAATCCTGCAAAATTACAAAAAAATTCCCCACCAAAATTATAAAAAAATCCTTCCAAATTATAAAAAAATCCTTCCAAAATTACAAAAAAATTCCCCCAAAATTATAAAAAAAATCCTTCCAAAATTACAAAAAAATTCCCCCAAAATTATAAAAAAATCCTTCCAAATTACAAAAAAATTCCCCCAAAATTAAAAAAAAAATCCCCTCAAAATTAAAAAAATTCCCCCAAAATTAAAAAAAATTCCCCCAAAAATTACAAAAATGTCCCAAAATTAAAAAAAAAAATCCCCCAAAATTAAAAAAATTCCCCAAAATTAAAAAAAATTCCCCCCAAATTACAAAAATGTCCCAAAAAATTAAAAAAAAAAAAAAAATCCCCCCAAAATTAAAAAAAAAATCCCCCAAAATTACAAAAAAAAAAAAAAAAAAAAAAAGTAAAAAAAGCCCCAAAAATTCAACCCTGGGTGTTGTTTCTGTCCAGTGAGAGCTCACCACAAATTGCCCAAAAATCACCAAAATATCCCCAAAAATATTCCCAAAAAATTAAAAAAAAATTCCCCCAAAATTCCAAAAAACCCGATAAAATTCCCACTAAAATACCCCAAAAAATCCCCTGAAAATTCACAAAAAATCCCCTAAAAATCACAAAATATTCAAAATAAATCCCAAAAAATTCAAAATAAATCCCAAAAAATCCCCAAAATTCCCTGAAAATCCCCCGAATTTTGGGGAGGGGGTCCCTTTTGGGTGGGACCCCCAGCCCATCCCCAAATTCCCATCCAGGACCCCCCAAAATCCCCCCAAATTCCACCAAAATTTCCCTTCAAAATTCACCAAAATCCCCCCAAAATCCTCCTGGGACCCCCCCAAAATCTCTCAGGACCCCCCAAAAATCCTCAGGACCTTCGAAAATCTCCCCAAATTCCCCAAAATCTCTCAGGACCCCCCAAAACCTCCCCAAATTCCCCAAAAATCCCCTGGAAATTCACAAAAAATCCCCTAAAAAAATATCACCAAAAAATTCAAAATAAATCCAAAAAAATCCCAAAAAAAAATCCCAAAATTGCCCGAAAAATCCCCCAAATTTTGGGGAGGGGTCCCCGAATTTTTGGGGGGGTCCCTGATCCCCTCTTCCCCCCCTTGCAGCGTTCCTGTTGTGGGACCCCCACCCATCCCCAAATTCCCATCCAGGACCCCCAAAATCCCCCCAAATTCCACCAAAATTCCCTTGAAAATTCACCAAAATCCCCCCAAAACCCCCCCAGGGAGCTCCCAAAATCCCTCAGGACCCCCCAAAATCTTCAGGCCCCCCCAAAACCTCCCCAAATTCCCCAAAAATCCCCTGAAAATTCACAAAAAATCCCTAAAAAATCACAAAAAAATAAAAAAAAAAAATCCAAAAATTCCCCGAAAATCCCCCGTATTTCGGGGAGGGGTCCCCGAATTTTGGGGGGTCCCTGATCCCCTCTTCCCCCCCCTTGCAGCGTTCCTGCTGGTGGGACCCCCAGCGCGTCCCGGAGCGGCTGGGGCGCCCTGACGAGGATCACCGGAGGATGGAGCGGATCCATGCGCGGGTCGGGGCTGCGCTGTGTTCGTCATGCCCCCGCACATCGGGGGGTGAGGAGAAGGGGAAAAAACAGGGAAAAAAACAGGGAAAAGTTGGGGGGAAATGGGGGAAAAATGGGGGGAAAATTGGGGGGAAATGGGGAAAAAATGGGGGGAAAAAATTTGGGGAGGAAAGGGGGGGAAAGGGGAAAATGGGGGAAAAGGGGGGGAAAAGGGGGGGGAAAAAGGGGGGTGGGGAAAAAAAAGGGAAAAAAATTTTGGGGGAAAAATGGGGGGGGGTTGGGGGGGGGGGGAAAATGGGGGAAAAAAGGGGTGGGGGGTGGGTGGGGGGGGTGGGAAAAAATGGGGGGGGGAAAAATGGGGAAAATGGTTAAATGGGGGGAAAAAGGGGAAAATTGGGGGGGAAATGGGGGGAAAAAAAAGGGGGGGTTTGGGGGGGTGGGGTTGGGGGGTGGGGGTTGGGGGGGAAAAAAGGGGGGAAAATGGGGTTTGGGAAAAAAAGGGGGAAAGGGGGTTGGGGGGGGAAAGGGGGGAAATGGGGGGAAAAAAAAGGGGAAAAAAGGGGGGAAAAAGGGGGGGAAGGGGGAAAAAAGGGGGGAAAGGAGGGGAATGGGGGAAAAAGGGGAAAAAGGGGAAAAAAGGGGGGGGAAGGGAAAAAAGGGGGAAAAAGGGGGAAAAGGGGGAAAAAAGGGGGAAAAAAAAGGGGAAAAATGGGGAAAAAGGGGAAAAAAGGGGGGAAATGGGGGAAAAAAAGGGGGAAAAAGGGGGAAAAGGGGGGAAAGGGGAAAAAAGGGGGGAAAGGGGAAAAAAAGGGGGGGAAAAGGGGAAAAAGGGGGAAAAAGGGGAAAAAATGGGAAAAAGGGGGGGGGAAAAAAAAAGGGGAAAAAGGTTTTTCCCCCTTTTTTTCCCCTTTTTCCCTCCCAAAATTTTCCCCCTTTTCCCCCCATTTTCCCCCTCTTTCCCCCCCATTTTTCCTTTCCCCCATTTCCCCCCATTTTTTCCCCATTCTCCCCCATTTTCTCCCCATTTTCCCCCATTCTCCCCCATTCCCCCTCATTTTCCCCCCCATTTCCCCCCCATTTCCCCCATTCTCCCTCCATTTCCCCCCATTTTCCCCCATTTCTCCCCATTTTACCATTTTTTCCCCATTTTTCCCCCCTTTTTCTCCCCCCTTTTTTCCCCAATTTCCCCATTTCCCCCATTTCCCCCTTTCCCCCCATTTTTTTTTTGCATTTTTCCCCCATTCCCCCAATTTTTCCCCCCATTATTTCCCCATTTTTCCCCATTCCCCCATTCTCCCTCCATTTCCCCCCATTTCTCCCCACATTTCCCCCATTTTCCCCCCATTTCCCCCATTCTCCCCCCATTTTCTCCCCCATTTCTCCCCCATTTCCCCCCATTTTCCCACATTTCTCCCCCATTTCCCCCCATTCCCCCCCATTTCTCCCCCCATTCTCCCCCATTTTCCCCCCATTTCTCCCCCCATTCTCCCCCCCATTTCCCCCCCATTTCTCCCCCATTCCCCCCATTTTCCCCCCGTTTTCCCCCCATTCTCCCCCCCATTCCCCCCATTTTTCCCCCCGTTTTCCCCCCAGGGGATCTCCCCTCACCGGCGATTACTCGGTGTCCGTGGGCGCTGCCGGCGGCCCCGGCGCTGCCCGGACGATCTCGGCCCCGGACCTGGGGCATTTCCTGCTCCGCTGCCTCCGCGGGGACGAGTTCGACGGCCAGAGCGTCTACGTCAGCAGGCACTACCCAAGGAGTAGGGATCCGCCCCTGGGATCCGCCCTGGGATCCGCCCTGGGATCCGCCCCTGGGATCCGCCCCTGGGATCCGCTGGGATCCGCTGGGAGAGACTGGGAGGGACTGGGGGGACTGGGAGGGACTGGGAGAGAGTGGGATCCACTGGGAGAGACTGGGAGAGACTGGGAGGGACTGGGAGAGAGTGGGATCCACTGGGATCACTGGGAGAAACTGGGATCCTGGGAGAGACTGGGAGAGACTGGGAGGGACTGGGAGAGATTGGGAGCTGTTGGGATCTGATGGGATCCGCTGGGAGAGACTGAGAGCCACTGGGATCTGCTGGGATCTGCTTGGATCCACTGGGAGCAAATGGGAGCCATTGGGATCCACTGGGATCTACTGGGAGCCACTGGGATCCATTGGGAGCCTCTGGGAGCGACTGGGATCCATTGGGATCTGGTGGTGGGGTTGGTCTCTAGGGGGTTGGGGAGGTTTGGGGTTTGTGTTCTGGGGTGGGGATCCAGTCCTGGGATGATCCAGGGACTGGGGGATTCCGTGGGATCCAGTCCTGGGATAATCCCAGGGACTGGGGGATTCCGTGGGATCCAGTCCTGGGATGATCCCAGGGACTGGGGGATTCCGTGGGATCCAGTCCTGGGATGATCCCAGGGACTGGGGGATTCCATGGGATCCAGTCCTGGGATGATCTCAAGGATTGGAGGATCCAGTCCTCGGATCAGTCCGGGAAGAGGATCCAGTCCTGGGATGATCTCAGGGTTTGGGGGATCCCCTCGGATCCATTTACTGGGATCGTCCCAGGGATTGGGGGATCTGGTGGTGGGATTGGCCCCCAGGGGTTTGGGGTTTGTGTTTTGGGGTGGGGATCCTTGGGATCTGGTCATGGGATCTGCCCATGGGAGGGGGATCCAGTCTGGCATGATCCCAGGGATTTGGGGGATCCAGTTCTGGGATCAGCGTAGGAAAAGGATCCTGGTCGTGGGGTGATCCAGGGATTTGGGGGATCAGTCCTGGGAAGATCTCAGGATTTGGGGGATCCAGTCCTGGGGGGCTTTGGGGGGTCCTGGCAGATTTTTGGGGCTCCTGTTTTTTTTCTGGGGGTCCTGGGGGGTTTTTGGGGATCCTGGGAGGATTTTTGGGGCTCCTGGGATTTTTTTTGGGGGGGTCCTGGGGGGATTTTGGGGGTCCCTCCACTCGGGACCCCCGGCGGGGGCGCCCTGTATGCAAATGAACCCGCGCTCTATGCAAATGAGGCGCCGCCATGCAAATATTCCCGCGCGGTATGCAAATGAAGGCGGCCACGCCCCTCAACCCCCTCGTATGCAAATAAAGCTTCTCTGATTGGTCGCACCGCCGTGCTGGGCGGGGCTTGCACAGAGCGCTTCTGATTGGCTGCCGTGACCGCTGATTGGTCCAGGCGCGGCCGTATGCAAATGAGGGGCGGGGCGGGACCGCCCAGTTTAGGGGAGGGGTCCCAGTTTAAATTGGGGGGGGGGAAATCCCAGTTTGGGGGCAGAATTCCCAGTTTGGGGGGGGGATTCCAGTTTGGGGGGGGGAAATCCCAGTTTGGAGGGGCTTCCCAGTTTAGGGAGGGGTAATTCCCAGTTTGGGGGGGGATTCCCAGTTTAAGGTGGTCCCAGTTCTGGAGGGGGTACCCAGTTTGCGGGGGGAGAATTCCCAGTTTGGGTTCATTCCCAGTTTGAGGTGCTCCCAGTTTAAAGGGGGGGGTCATTCCCAGTTTGGGGTCGTTCCAGTTCACAAACCCACCCCCAATTTGGGGGGGGTCCCTCCCTCCCCTCCCCTCCCCTCCCCCCCTTCCAAACGCGTCCTGTCCCTTTAAGCCCCCCCCCCCCAGCGCCCCCCCGCGGCCTTCCCCCCCAAGCCCCGCCCCCTTCCACTTCGGGCCGCGCTCGGGAATTTCCGCCGAGCTCCCCCCCCCCCCCCCCCCACCGAGAGGGCGCCGCTCTCTCATTGGCCAGCCCAGACAGCGCCGCTCCTCATTGGCCGAACTACACAGCGCCGCTCTCTCATTGGTCAAACAACAAGGTGTCGCTCTCTCATTGGTCGGTCCTGACAGCGACGCTCCGTCATTGGCCGAACCACACAGCGACGCTCTCTCATTGGTCCACCCAGAGAGCGCCGCTCCCTCATTGGTCAGACAACAAGGTGTCCCTCCCTCATTGGGCCATCCAGACAGCGCCGCTTCCTCATTGGTCAAACAACACGGCGACGCTCCCTCATTGGCCGGCCCACACAGCGCCGCTCCCTCATTGGCCGAACTACACAGCGCCGCTCTCTCATTGGCCGGCCCAGACTCTGCCGCTCCCTCATTGGCCGCCGCCCTGGCGCCGCCGGTGAGTGACAAGCGGCGCCATCTTGGGCCGCCCCCCCTCGCTGAGCCCTCAGAGCCCGCCGGGCGCGGGGGCGGCGGGCACGGGGGGGGCTCCGCTGCTGCCGCCGCCGCCGCCGCTGCCGCTCCTCGCGCCGCTCTCGGGTGAGCCTCGCCCTCACGGCCCGCACGGGGGGGTTGGTGCTTGATTTTATTTATTTTTATTTTTTTAGGCCTTGAGAAAGAAAACGGCAGCGGCGTTTGAGGCCCGGAACCCTCAGGGAATCTTTCCCCCCTGGGTTTTTTTTGTGATTTTTTTGGTGATTTTTTTTTTTTTTTTTTTGTCGTTGCCGGTGCTGTCGGGAGTTGTAGTTCCGAGGGGAGAGCCCCTGAGGGAGGGGAGGGGCTCCGAGGGGGAAATGGGGATTTTTGGGGGGTTCGAGGGTCCCTGAGGGGAAAATCGGGATTTTTGGGAGGGGGATTTGGGGTTCCTGAGGGGATTTCGGGGTTGGGTTTGGAGGGCGGGGGTTTAGGGAAGGTTCGAGTGCCGGGCTCGGGGGAGCCTGAGGGGATTTAGGGTTGGAGTTTGAGGGAAAATTGGGAGTTTTTTGAGGGAAAATAGGAATTTTTTTTTGAGGGAGAATCGTGATTTTTCGAGGGGAATTTGGGGCTCCTGAGGGGAATTGTTGTTGGATTTTAGGGGAATTTGGGGTCCCTGAGGGGCTCCGGGGTTGGGGTTGAGGGAAAATTGGGATTTTTTTTGAGAGGAATTTGGGGTTCCTGAAGGGATTTCGGGTTGGGTTTTGAGAGGAAATTCTGATTTTATGGGAATTTGGGGTTTCTGAGACGTTCTGGGGTTGGATTTTGAGGGGAAAATGTGGTTTTTTTGAGGGAAAATTGTGATTTTTTGAAGGGAATTTGGGGTTCCTGAGGGGATTTAGGGTTGGATTTTGAGGGAAAATTGGGATTTTTTGAGGGAAATTGTGATTTATTTTTTGAGGGGGATTTGGGGTTCCTGAGGTGATTTTGGGTTAAGTTTTGAGGGAAAATTGTGATTTTTTTTTTTTTTTTTTTTTTTTTTTTTTAAGGAAAATTATGATTTTTTGAGGGGAATTTGGGGTTCCTGAGGAGATTTAGGGTTGGGTGTGGAGAGATAAATGTGATTTTTGAGAGAAAATTGTAATATTTTTTTTGAGGGGAATTTGGGGTTCTTGAGGGGTATTATGGTTGGATTTTGAGGGAAAATTGTGATTTTTTTTTTTTTTTTTAGGAAAATTGTGATTTCTTTGAGGGAATTTGGGGTTCCTGAGGGGATTTAGGATTGGATTTTGAGGAAAAATGTGAGTTTTGAGAGAAAATTGTGATTTTTTTGAGGGAAAATTTTGAATTTTTGAGGGAAATTTGGGGTTCTTTAGGGGAATTAGGGTTGGATTTTGAGGGAAAATTCTGATTTTGGGTCAGCCTCCCTTTGCCCCTACTCAATTCTTTCCCTCAGCCCCTCCCTCCTGGGAAAAGGGGAAATATTTTGATTTTTTCCCCTTTTTTTCCCAGAGTTTTGGAGTAAATTTTCCTAAAAAATTCCCCAAAATTTTCCCCAATATTCCCTAAAAAAATCCCCAAAAATTCCCTTAAAAATCACCCAAAATTCCCCCCAAAATCACCCAAAATTCCCTAAAAAATTCCCTAAATTTCCCTTAAAAATTCCCCAAAAAAATCCCCCAAATCCGTTGGGCCCCTCATTAAGGAGCCCCTCATTAATTAATGCCTCGTTAAGGATCCCTCATTAATTAATGCCTCGTTAACGAACTCTGGGCCTGACCTAATTAGGGCAGGAGGCCCCGGGTTAATTTGGGTTTTCTGGGAATTAATTGGGAATTTTGGGATTTAATTTGGGGTTTTTTGGGATTAATTTTGGGGTTTTTTGGGATTTTTTGGTTTTTTTTTTTTCATAGAATTAAATCCCCAAATTCCAGGATTATTTTGGGAATTTTTATGGAATTAATTCCCCAAATTCCAGACCAATTTTTGGGAATTCAGTTCCCTAAATCCCAAAGGTTAAACCTCCCAGAATTCCCAGGGGTTTTTTTGGGAATTCCCATGGAATTAAATCCCACAATTTTAGGGAATTTTTGAGAATTCTCATGAGATTAAATCTTCAAATTCCAAGGTTTTGTAGGAATTTCCATGGAAAGAAATCTAAAAATTCCAGGGAATTTTTGGGAATTCCCATGGGATTAAATCGCCAAATTCCAGGATTTAGTTGGGAGTTCTAATGGAAATAAATCCCCAAATTCCACGACATTTTTGGGAATTTTCATAGAGTTAAATCCTCCAATTCCAGGGGATCTTTGGGAATTTCCATGGAATTCAATCCCCCAATTCCAGGACATTTTTGGGAATTCTCATGGTTTTACCTGAGGCATTTCCATGGAATTAAATCCCTCAATTTTAGGGAAATTTTTGGGAATTTTAATGGAATTAAATCCCTCAAATTCCAGACCAATTTTTGGGAATTCAATTCCCTAAATCCCAAAGCTAAACCCCCAGAATTCCAGGTTTTTTTTGGGAATTCCCATGGAATGAAATCCCCAATTCCAGGAGATCTTTGGGAATTCACATGGATTCAAATCCCCCAATTTTAGGGCATTTTTGAGAATTTTTATGGAATTAAATCCCCTAATTCCAGAACAATTTTTGGGAATTCAAACCCCTAAATCCCAAATCCCCCAGAATTCCAGATTTGTTTTTTTACCAACTCCCCCAAACACAAACCCCCAAATCTCAAACCCCAAAATTCCCAGATTTTTTTTTTTTGGGGAATTCTCACAGAATTGAACCCCCAAATTCCAGGACTGATTCGTGAATTTTCATGGACTCAAATCCCCAAATCCCAAACCCCCCGGAATTCCCAGATTTTTTTTTTTTTTTTACCAACTCCCCCAAACACAAACCCCAAATCCCAACCCCCCCCCCCCCAGAATTCCCAGATTTCCCCCCTCCTCATTAACCCTTTCTTTTCCCTTCCAGCCATGCGCCGCCGCCGCCGCCCCTCCCTCCCCTCCCCTCCCCCCCCACCATTCCCACTTTTCCCCTCCCCTTAATCCCCCAAATTCCCGCATTTTCTTCCCCCTCCCGCCATGAATTCCCAGCGCTCCGAGCTGCCCCCCGTCCCAAGATGGGCGTCCGCGCCCGCGTGGCCGAGTGGCCGCCGCGCGCCAAAGATTCCAAGGATTCCCCGGCGCATTCCCGCCTTTTCCCTTCCTCCCAACCCTCCGCCAAGCCCCGCCTGCCTCGCCATTCCAAGGAGATGGAATTCCACGAGGGATTCCGGGAATTCCGCTGCGCCAGGCGTAGCAGCAGCGAGGTGACGCTGAGCGAGTGCGACGGCGAGGAGCCGCCGGAGAGCCGCGGGAATTGCGCCGGATTGTTCCGGGAATACGGCAGCACCTCGTCCATCGACGTCCAGGGCATCCCCGAGCAGAGTTTCTTCGAGATGCTCGACGAATTCCGGGCTAAAAAACCGGAATTCCCCGCTTGGAAAAACCGGGAGGAGCCGGCGCATGGGAAGGAGAAAGCGCGCCGGCGCTGCCTGAGGAACGACGACTCCATCTTCCGCAAGCTCCGGAATTCCCGGCACGAGCCCGAGCCCCGAGATCCCGAGGAGCCCAGAATTCCCGAGGCGGGGAAGTCGTGGGTTTGCCGGAAGAGCTTCGCCCACTTCGACGTGCAGAGCATTTTTTCGAGGCCGTTCCCTCGGGAATTCTGCCCACGCGGCGCCGCAACACCACGACGGGCGCCTCGGCCGCCTCGGCCGGCTCCGAGCCCGCCTCCTCCAGCACCGAGGATCTGAATTCCAAGGAAAACCTGGAGCAGGATCTGGGGGACAACACCAGCAACGAGCTGCTGCTGAGCTGCCCCCACTTCCGCAACGAGATCGGCGGCGCGGCGGCGAGCGCGACGTCAGCTTCGCCGGCTCCGCGGCGCCGGGGATTTTCCCGGAGGGTGGGAATGTCGGGAAGCCGACCAACGCCGGCGTCTCCGTGCTGGAATTGCCCCGGGAGCAGCAGAGGAATCCCGAGAGGTTGAGGAGTTACAGCGTGGAGCACGTGGATCTGGGCGCGCGATATTACCGCGATTATTTCCACGGGAAAGGTTGGGGGGAGATTTGGGGATTTTGGGGGTTTTTTTCTTGGTTTTCCTTATTTTCATTTCCCACGTTTTTTTCTGGGGTTTTGCCATATTTTTTAAAGAATTTCCCCATTTTTTTCCGGAGTTTCCCCCCATTTTTCTGGAATTTTCCCACATTTTTTTTCAGAATTTCCCCATTTTTTTCTGATTTTTCTCTCATTTTTTCCTGTATTTTCCCTCATTTTTTCCTGACTTTTCCCCCATTTTTTTTTCTGGGGTTTTACCCCATTTCTTCCAGAGTTTTCCTCATTTTTTTCCAGAGTTTCCCCCGTTTTTTCAGAATTTCCCCATTTTTTTCTGAATTTCCCCCCATTTTTCTGGAATTTTCCCACATTTTTTTCAGAATTTCCCCATTTTTTTCTGGGGTTTTCCCATATTTTTTAAAGAATGTCCCCATTTTTTTCTGAATTTCCCCCCATTTTTCTGGAATTTTCCCACATTTTTTTCAGAATTTCTCCATTTTTTCTGGAGTTTTCCCATATTTTTTTTCAGAATTTTCCCATTTTTTCCTGAGTTTTCCCCCATTTTTTCATTTCCCCCTGTTTTTTTCCTGGGTTTTCCCCCATTTTTTCAGAATTTCCCCATTTTTTTCTGATTTTTCTCTCATTTTTTCTGGAATTTCCCCGTTGTTTTCTCTGAATTTCCCCATCTTTTCCTGAGTTTTCCCCCATTTTTCCAGAATGTCCCCATTTTTTCCGGAGTTTTGCCCCATTTTTTCAAAATTTCCCCATTTTTTCCTGAGTTTTCCCCCATTTTTTCAAAATTTCCCCATTTTTTCATGAGTTTTCCCCCATTTTTTCATTTCCCCCCGTTTTGTCCTGAGTTTTCCCACATTTCTTTCAGAATTTCCCCATTTTTTTCTGATTTTTCTCTCTTTTTTTCTGGAATTTCCCTGTTGTTTTCTCTGAATTTCCCATCTTTCCTGATTTTTCTCCCATTTTTTTTCAGAATTTCCCCATTTTTTCCAGAGTTTTCCCCCATTTTTTCCTGACTTTTCCCTCATTTTTCTCTGGAATTTTCCCCATTTTTTCCTGAATTTTCCCCCATTTTTCCATGGAATTTTCCCCATTTTTTCCTGAATTTTTCCCATTTTTCCCTGGAATTTCCCCCATTTTTCCCTGGAATTTTCCCCATTTTTTCCTGAATTTTCCCCATTTTCCCCTAGAATTTTCCCCATTTTTCCCTGAATTTCCCCCCATTTTTCCCTGAAATTCCACTTTTTCCTGAATTCCCCCATCTTTTCCTGACTTCCCCCCATATCCCCATATCCCCCCAAAATTCCCACTTATCCCCCCCAAAAAAATTCCCATTTCCCCCACAACCCCAAATCCCCATTTTTCCCCCCAAATCCCCATTTCCCCACAAAATTCCCATTTTTTCCCCCTTTTTTCCCCAGACCACTCCAACTATTTTGGCGTGGACGAGAAGCTGGGCCCGGTGGCCGTCAGCGTGCGCCGGGAGCGCCTGGAGGAGCCCTCGGAGCACGGCCCCCAATTCCAGCAGCGCCTCATCCTGCGCACCAGCCAGGTCGGGAACGTGGGGGAAAAATGGGAAAAAGGGGGATTTAGGGAATGCCAAAATCTGGGGGGAATCGGGGAAATTATGTCGGAAAAAATCGGATTTTTTTGTTGGCGGAATTCGCGTTTATCGGCGGAAAAATTCGATTTTTTTGTCATCAAAATTCCAATTTTTTCATCCTTAAAATTCAAATTTTATGGTGATTTTGGCAGGGGGTGTTCCCAGCCTCAAATTTATGGAAAAAATGGGATTTGGGAATGTCAAAATTTGGGGGGAATCGGGGAAATTATGTTGGAAAAATTTGGATTTTTTATTGGCGGAATTCGCGTTTATCGGCGGAAAAATTCGATTTTTTGTCACCAAATTCCAATTTTTTCATCCTTAAAATTCAGATTTTACGGTGATTTAGGCAGGGGGTGTTCCCAGCCTCAAATTTATGGAAAAAAATGGGATTTGGGATGTCAAAATTTGGGGGGAATCGGGGAAATTATGTCGGAAAAATCGGATTTTTTTGTTGGCGGAATTCGCGTTTATCGGCGGAAAAATTCGATTTTTTTGTCATCAAAATTCCAATTTTTTCATCCTTAAAATTCAGATTTTATCATGATTTACTTAGGGGTGTTCCCAGCCTCAAATTTATGGAAAAAAATGGGATTTGGGATGTCAAAATTTGGGGGGAATTGGGGAAATTATGTCGGAAAAAATCGGATTTTTTTATTGGTGGAATTCACGTTTATCGGCGGAAAAATTCGAATTTTATGTCAGCAAAATTCCAATTTTTTCATCCTTAAAATTCAAATTTTATGGTGATTTTGGCAGGGGATGTTCCCAGCCTCAAATTTATAGAAAAAATGGGATTTGGGATGTCAAAATTTTGGGGGAAATTGGGAAAATTACCGGAAAAATGGGATTTTTTCGTTATTTCTCCTTGTTTTTTTGGGATAAAATCCCTGAATTTTGGGGCAAAATTCCCTAAATTTGGGAAAAAATTACCGCAATTTTGGGATAAAATTCCCACAATTTTGCGACAAAATTCCCACGATTTTGGGATAAAAACCCCACAGTTTTTTGATTAAATTCTCTCAATTTTGGGACCAAATTCTGGTGAATTTTGGGTTTGGTCCTTGAATTTTGGGACCAAATTCCCTAAATTTTGGGATAAAATCCCCACAATTTTTGGTTAAATTTTGTGCAATTTTGGGATAAGATCCCACAATTTTGGGGTCAGACTCCTGAATTTTGGGATAAAATTCTCTTGAGTTTGGGACAAAATCCCCTCAATTTTGAGGTCAGATCCCTGAATTTTGGGATAAAATTCCCACCATTTTGGCACAAAATTCCTGCAATTTGTGTGGTTTGGTCCTTGAATTTTTGGATAAAATTCCCACTATTTTGGGATGAAATTCCTACAACTTTGGGATAAAATCCCTCAATTTTAGGGGTCAAATCCCTGAATTTTGGGATAAAATTCCCGTGATTTTGGCACAAAATCCCCACAATTTTGCGGTCAGATCCCTGAATTTTGGGATAAAATTCCCTAAATTTTGGGATAAAATCCCCACAATTTTACGATGAAATTCCTACAACTTTAGAATAAAATCCCCTCAATTTTAAGAATCAAATCCTTGAATTTTGAGCTAAAATTCCTCCGAAAACTCACCGAAAATTGGGATTTTTTCACCGTTTCTCCTCCGATTTTTGTGATTTTGACCCCGATTTTTTTCCGATTTTGATCCCGATTTTTCCTGCCTGTTTTCCCAGCTGGTGACTCTGCGGGGCTCCATCCTGGAGGATGCCACCCCCAGCTCGTCCAAGGCGGGCTCCCCGCGGGGCGTTCCGCTGCGGGACGTGCTGGAGTTCGTGGTGCCCGAGCTGAACGCGCAGTGCCTGCGCCTGGCGCTCGCCTCGCCCAAGGTGCCCGAGCAGCTGCTCAAGCTCGACGAGCAGGGGGTGAGCACTGCGGGATTGGGGGGATTTTAGGGGATTTGGGGAATTTTTTGGGATTTTTTGGGGTTTTCGGGGATTTTTGGGGGATTTTTTTTTGATTTTTTTGAATTTTTTTGGATTTTTTTTTTTGATTTTTTGGGATTTTTTTTTTTAATTTTTTGGGAAGTTTGTGAGATTTTTTGTGGGATTTTTTGGGATTTTTTTTTTAGGATTTTTAGGAATTTTTTTGAATTTTTTTAAGATTTTTAGGAATTTTTTTGGGATTTTTTGGGGATTTTTTTGGTTTTGTTTTTTTAATTTCCTAGGAATTTTTGGGCATTTTTGTGGGGAATTTCTGGGATTTTTCTGGGGGGGTATTGGGATTTTCTGGGATTTTTTGGAGATTTTTTGGGGATTTTCTGGGATTTTTGGGGGGGATTTCTGGGATTTGGGGTTTCTGGGATCGCCTCGCCCAAGGTGCCCGAGCAGCTGCTCAAGCTCGACGAGCAGGGGGTGAGCACTGCGGGATTGGGGGGATTTTAGGGGATTTGGGGAATTTTTTGGGATTTTTTGGGGTTTCGGGGATTTTTGGGGGATTTTTTTTTGATTTTTTTGGAATTTTTTTGGATTTTTTTTTTATTTTTTGGGATTTTTTTTTTTTAATTTTTTGGGAAGTTTGTGAGATTTTTTGTGGGATTTTTTGGGATTTTTTTTTTAGGATTTTTAGGAATTTTTTTGAATTTTTTTAAGATTTTTAGGAATTTTTGGGGATTTTTTTGGGATTTTTTTGGTTTTGTTTTTTTAATTTCCTAGGAATTTTTGGGCATTTTTGTGGGGAATTTCTGGGATTTTTCTGGGGGGGTATTGGGATTTTCTGGGATTTTTTGGAGATTTTTTGGGGATTTTCTGGGATTTTTGGGGGGGATTTCTGGGATTTGGGGTTTCTGGGATCGCCTCGCCCAAGGTGCCCGAGCAGCTGCTCAAGCTCGACGAGCAGGGGGTGAGCACTGCGGGATTGGGGGGATTTTAGGGATTTGGGGGAATTTTTTGTGGGGTTTATTGGGGGTTTTGGGGATTTTTCTGGGATTTTTTTTGGATTATTAATTTGGGGGATTCCAAGGTTTAAAGGATTCCTGGGACAGGGGGATTTCTGGGATTGGGGAATTATTTGGGATTTGGGGGGAATTTCTGGGATTTGGGGGGGGGTTCAGGGGGTGAGATTTGGGATTGGGGAATCCCAAGAATTGAGAGATCCCAAAGATTGAAGGACCCAGGAACTGGAAGATCCCAAAACCCAAAGGATCCCAAAGATTGGGGGATCCCAAGGATTGAATGATCCTAAAGATTGGATGGCCCCAAGAATTAGAAGATCCCAAAACCCAGAAAATAGGGAATCCCAAGGATTAGATCATCCCAATGATTGGATCATCCCAAAGATTGGGGAATCCCAAAGATTGGGGGATCCCAAGGATCGGATCATCCCAAGAACTGGGAGATCCCAAAAGTTGCACAACCCCAAGAACTGGAAGATCCAAAAAAATCCCAAAAATTGGGGAATCCCAAGGATTGGATCATCCCAAAGATTGGATGATCCCAAAGATTGGGGGATCCCAAAGATTGGGAGATCAAGGATTGGATCATCCCAAAGATTGGGGAATCCCAAAAGTTACACAACCCGAAGAACTGGAAGATCCCAAAACCCAAAAAAAAATCCCCAAAATTGGTGAATCCCAAGGACTGGACCATCCCCAAAGCCCCAAAGGCAGAACCATCCCAACACTCCAACACCCCAAGCCCTTCCCAACCCCAAACCCCCCTGAGATGCCTCCAGCCCCAAATCTCCTGCCGTGCCCCGACCCCAATTCCCGCTTTTCCCGCAGCTCTGCCGGCGGCACAAGGTGGGAATTCTGTACTGCAAGGCCGGGCAGAGCTCGGAGGAGGAGATGTACAACAACGAGGAGGCGGGGCCGGCCCTCGACGAGTTCCTGACCCTGCTGGGCGAGAAGGTCTCCCTGAAAGCCTTCCCCAAGTACGCGGCCCAGCTGGACACCAAGAGTGAGTCGGGGCGCCTGGGATGGTTCTGGAATGTTCCTGGAGTTTGGGGTTTCACCAGGAGATCCTGAGGGTTGGGAGAGCTCAAGGGTTGAAGGGTCTCAGGAGTTAAAGGATCCCAAGAGTTGGGAGATCCAAGGGTTGAAGGATCTCAGGAGTTAAAGGATCCAAAGTGGGAGATCTCAAGGGTTGGGAGATCCAAAGGTTGAAGGACTCCAAGAGTTTGGAGATCTCAAGGGTTGAAGGATCCCAAGGGTTGAAGGATCCCAAGAACTGAGGGATCCCAAGGGTTGAAGGATCCCTGGAGTTCCTGACCCTGCTGGGTGAGAAGGTCTCCCTGAAAGCCTTCCCCAAGGTACGCGGCCCAGCTGGACACCAAGAGTGAGTCGGGGGTCTCAGGAGATTCCTGGAGTCTGGAATTTCACCAGGAGATCCTGAGGGTTGGGGGGGTCCCAAGAGTTGGGAGAGCTCAAGGGTTGAAGGGTCTCAGGAGTTGAAGGATCCCAAGAGTTGGGAGAGCTCAAGGGTTGAGGGATCTCAGGAGTTGAAGGATCCCAAGAGTTGGGAGAGCTCAAGGGTTGAGGGATTTCAAAGGTTGAAGGATCCCAAGGGTTGAAGGATCCCGAGAGTTGAAGGATCTCAAAGGTTGAAGATTCCAAGTACTGGAGGATTTCAAGGGTTGAGGGATCTCAGGAGTTGAAGGGCTCCAAGAGTTAGGAGATTCCAAAGGTTGATGGATTCCAAGGGTTGGGTGGGTAGGGTTGGGTGGGTGATCCCAGGGGTTGGGTGATCCCAGTTGGACACCAAAAGTGAGTTTGGGGACACGTTCCTGAAACCTGAGATTTCACCCCAGCTCCACTTCCTGGGATTCCCCAGGTCCTCTTTTTGGGATTTCACCATCTCCTGTTTTGGGGATTTCACTGGATCCCTTTCCAGGATTTCACCCCAGATCCACTTTTTGAGATTTTTTTGAGATTTCCCTGGATCCCCTTTCAGGATTTCCCCAGCTCCTCTTTCTCTGATTTCCCCGGATCCCTTTCTGTGATTTCCCCGGATCCCTTTCCGTGATTTTCCCAGATCCCTTTCCAGGATTTCCCCGGATCCCTTTCCAGGATTTTCCTGGCTCCTCTTTTGGGGATCTCCCGGGATCTCTTTCTGGGGTCTCAGTGGATCCCTTTCTGTGATTTCACTGGCTCTGCTTTCCGCAATTTCCCGGATCCCTTTCCAGGATTTCCCTGGCTCGTCTTTCCGTGATTTCTGCAGATCCCTTTCTGGGATTTCCCCAGATCCCTTTCGGGGATCTCCTGGGATCCCTTTCCAGGATTTCACTGGCTCCTCTTTCTGGGATTTCCCCAGCTCCTCTTTCCGTGATTTCCCTGGATCCCTTTCCGTGATTTCCCCGGCTCCTCTTTCTGTGATTTCCCCGGATCCCTTTCCGGGATTTCCTTGGATCCCATTCCGGGTTTTCCCGGCTCCTCTTTCTGTGATTTCCCCGTATCCCTTTCCGTGATCTCCCCGGATCCCATTCTGGGTTTTCCCCGGATCCCTTTCTGTGATCTCCCTGGATCCCATTCCAGGTTTTCCCCGGATCCCTTTCTGTGATCTCCCTGGATCCCATTCTGGGTTTTCCCCGGATTCCTTTCCGTGATTTCCCCGGCTCCCTTTCCGTGATTTCCCCGGCTCCCTTTCTGTGATTTTCCCAGCTCCTCTTCCCGTGATCTCCCCGGATCCCATTCCGGGTTTTCCCCGGCTCCTTTCCGTGATCTGAGTGGATCCCTGTCCCGGTTTCCCGCAGCCGACTCCACGGGCACGCACTCGCTCTACACCACGTACCAGGACTACGAGATCATGTTCCACGTGTCCACCATGCTGCCCTACACCCCCAACAACCGCCAGCAGGTACCGCCCTTCCCGGGATCCACCGCCCCAGCGCTGGAGGGTCCCGACGGTTGGGGGGTCCCGAGGGCTGGGGGGTCCCGACGGGTTGGTGGAGGATCCAAGGGTTGGATGGAGGATCCCAAGGGTTGGGGGATCCCAAGGGTTGGGGGATTCCAAGGGTTGGATGGAGGATCTCAAGGGTTGGGGGATCCCAAGGGTTGGGGGATTTCCAAGGGTTGGATGGAGGATCTCAAGGGTTGGGGGATCCCAAGGGTTTGGGTTGGAGGATCCCAAGAGTTGGAGGATTCCAGGAGTTGGAGGATCCCAAGGGTTGGATGGAGGATTCCAAAGCTTGGGAAATTCCAAGGGTTGGGATGAGGATCCTAAGGGTTGGGGGATCCCAAGGGTTTGGGTTGGAGGATCCCAAGAGTTGGAGGATTCCAGGAGTTGGAGGATCCCAAGGGTTGGGATGAGGATCCCAAGAGTTGGAGGATCCCAAGGGTTGGGATGAGGATCCCAAGGGTTGGGGGCTCACAAGAGTTGGGGGATTCCAAGGGTTGGATGGAGGATCTCAAGGGTTGGGGGATCCAAGGATTGGATGGAGGATTCCAAAGCTTGGGGGAACCCAAGGGTTGGGTGGTGGATCCCAAGGGTTGGGGGATTCCAAGGGTTGGGGGATTCCAAGGATTGGGTGGTGGATCCCAAGGGTTGGGGGATCCCAAGGGGTTGGGGGGTCCCAAGAGTTGGAGGATCCCAAGGGTTGGGATGAGGATCCCAAGGGTTGGGGGATCCCAAGGGTTTGGATTGGAGGATCCCAAGAGTTGGAGGATTCCAGGAGTTGGAGGATCCCAAGGGTTGAAGGCTCCCAAGGGTTTGGTGGAAAATTCCAAGGGCTGAAGGATTCCAAGAGTTGAAGGATCCCAGGGGTTGGGAGGAGGATCCCAAGGGTTGGGAGGAGGATCCCAAGGGTTGGGGGATCCCAGGGGTTGGATGGAGGATCGCAAGGGTTGGATGGAGGATCCCAAGGGTTGGATGGAGGATCCCAAGGGTTAGGGGATCCCAAGGGGCAGAGGATTCCAAGGATTGGCTGGAGGATTCCAAAGCTTGGGGGAGCCCAGGGGTTGGGTTGGGGATCTCAAGTATTGGGGGATCCCAAGGGTTGGGTGGAGGATCCCAAGGGTTGGGATGAGGATCCCAGGAGTTGGGGGATTCCAAGGATTGGATGGTGGATCCTAGGGGTTGGGAGATCCCAAGGGTTTGGTGGAGGATTCCAAGGGGTGGGGTGAGGATTCCAGGAGTTGGTGGGAGGATCCCAAGGGTTGGAGGATCCCAAAAGTTGGGGGATCCCAAGGATTGGGCGATCCCAAAGTCTGCTTGGATCATCCCAAGCATTGAAAGATCCCAAGCATTGAAGAATCCCAACAACTGCCCAACCCCAAATCTCCCTCACCTCACCCGAAATCTTCCTCCCACCCAATTCCCATGGAATATTTTTTTCTTTTTTCCCTAAAAATTCCCCGGTGCCAGCTGCTCCGGAAGCGCCACATCGGCAACGACATCGTCACCATCATCTTCCAGGAGCCGGGCGCGCTGCCCTTCACGCCCCAGAACATCCGCTCCCACTTCCAGCACGTCTTCATCATCGTCCGTGCCCACCAGCCCTGCTCCGACAGCGTCTCCTACAGGTGCTGCCCCAAAATCCCCAAAATTCCCCCAAAATTCCAAAAATTGGCGAAAATTCGGCGAAAATCGGTGAAAAAACGGCAAAAATCGGCGAAAAAACCAGCAAAAATCGGCCAAAAATCGGCCAAAAAATCCATGAAATTTTCAGGAATGCACAGTTTTGCAGAAGTTTGCAAGAATGCATAAAATTTACCCCAAAATTCCCAAAAATTGGTGAAAATTTTGTGGAGAATTGGGAAAAAAATATGGCCAAAAATCAGTGAAAAATCGGCAGAAAAATCCGTAAAGTTTTCCGAAACGCACAAAGTTTTGCAGACGTTGACAAGAATGTGTAAAATCAACCAGAAATTTGGAAAATCTCTATAAGGTTTTTGGGAAATTGGCAAAATTTAGCAGATTTGCAAAAAATGATCCCAAAGGTTGGAGGACCCCAAAAATTGGTTGGAGGATCCCTGAAATTTGGAGATGCCAAGGGTTGGGTGATGCCAAGAGTTGGCCAATCTCAAAGATTGCTTGGATCATCCCAAAGGTTGAAGGATCCCAAAAATTGATTGGAGGGTCCCAAGGGTTGAAGGATCCCAAAAATTGATTGGAAGATCCCTGAAATTTGGGCATCCCAAGGGTTGGGAGGCCCCAAAAATTGGTTGGATGATCCCAAGGGTTGAAGGACCCCAAAAATTGGCTGGAGGATCCCTGAAATTGGGAGATCTCAAGAGTTGGCCAATCCCAAAGATTGGCTGGATGATCTCAAAGGGTTGAAGGATCCAGAGTTGGTTGGAGGCTCCCTGAAATTTGGGGATCCCAAAAATTGGAGGATCCCTGAAACTGGGGATCCCAAGGGTTGGGTGATTCCAAGAGTTGGAGAACCCTAAAATTGGCCAGAGGATCCCTGAAATTGGGGGATCCCAAAAATTGGAGGATCCCTGAAATTGGGAGATCCCAAGGCTTGGGTCATCCCAAGAGTTGGCTGATCCCAACGATTACTTGGAGAATCCACAACTCAACCACTCCCTCATCTTGAAGAACCCAAGTTGACCCAAACCCCCAAAATCCCCCAAAACCCCCCAAACCCCCCAAAATCCCTCTCTCTCTCCCCAGCGTGGCCGTGACCTGCTCCAAGGACATTCCCCCTTCGGCCCCCAGTGCCACATCTTGGGATGATCCCAAGGGTTGGAGGACCCCAAAAATTGATTGGAAGATCCCTGAAATTTGGGCATCCCAAAGGTTGAAGGATCCCAAAAATTGGCTGGGGATCCCAAGGCTTGGGGATCCCAAGAGTTGGCCGATCCCAACGATTACTTGGAGAATCCCACAACTCAACCACTCCCTCATCTTGAAGAACCCCAAGTTGACCCAAACCCCCCAAAATCCCCCAAAACCCCCCAAACCCCCCAAAATCCCTCTCTCTCTCCCCCAGCATGGCCGTGACCTGCTCCAAGGACATTCCCCCTTCAGCCCCCCAGTGCCACCATCTTGGGATGATCCCAAGGGTTGGAGGACCCCAAAAATTGATTGGAAGATCCCTGAAATTTGGGCATCCCAAAGGTTGAAGGATCCCAAAAATTGGCTGGGGGATCCCAAGGCTTGGGGGATCCCAAGAGTTGGCCGATCCCAACGATTACTTGGAGAATCCCACAACTCAACCACTCCCTCATCTTGAAGAACCCCAAGTTGACCCAAACCCCCCAAAACCCCCCAAAACCCCCAAACCCCCCAAAATCCCTCTCTCTCTCCCCCAGCGTGGCCGTGACCCGCTCCAAGGACGTTCCCCCCTTCGGCCCCCGGTGCCCCCGGCCGGCGTCACCTTCCGCCGCTCCGACCTCTTCCGCGCCTTCCTCCTGGCCAAGGCCATCAACGCCGAGAACGCCGCCCACAAATCCCACAAATTCCGCACCATGGCCACGCGCACCCGGCAGGAATACCTGCGGGATCTGGCGGAGAACTACGTCACCAACACGCCCTTGGACACGGCCGGCAAGTTCAACCTCATCTCCTTGGCTTCCAAGAAGAAGGAGAAATCCAAAGCGCGGCCCTTGGCCGAGCTGGAAAGCGCCGGCGCCGTTTCGTGGCGCGTGGCCGCCGTGGATTTCGCCCGGGGCGGGGTGGAGATCCCGTGCGTTCTGGGCATTTCCAAGGAGTTCGTGGTGTTGGTGGATCTGGGGGCCAAGGAGGTGGTGTTCAACTGTTTCACCGGGGATGTGATCGGGTGGAGCGCCGAGGGGGCGGCGCTGAGGATCTACTACGGCCGGGGGGATCTGGTGAGCGTGAGGGCGGAGCGGAGGGAGCGGAAGGAGCGGAGGCGGCGGCCGAGGAGATCAAGGAGATCGTGCAGAGGTTGAAGGTGAGGAGGGAGTTGGGAATGGGCGGGGGGGAAATTGGGAGAAATGGGGAAAAAAATGGGAGGAAATGGAGGGGAGAAATGGGGGGGGAATGGGGAAAAATTGGGGGAGAGATTGGAGGAAAATGGGGGGAATGGGGGAAAATTGGGGGAGAATTTGGAGGAAAATGGGGGGAATGGGGGGAAAATGTGGGGGGAAATGGGGGAAAATGGGGGGGGAATGGGGGGAAAATGTGGGGGGAAATGGGGAAAATGGGGGGGAAGGGGGGAAAAGTGTGGGGAGAAATGGAAAAGTGTGGGGGGGAAATTGGGGGAAAATTGGGGAAAAGGGGGGAAATTAGGGAAGAAATGGGATAAATGGGGGGGAAATGGAGAAAATATGGGGAAGAAATGGGGGGGAAATGGGAGAAAAATTGGGGGGAAAATGGGGGAAAAATTGCGGGGGAAAAAAATGGGGGAATTGGGAAAATCAAGGGGAAAATGGGGGAAATTGGGTAAAAATAGAGGAAATTGGGTTAAAATGGAAGAAATAGCTGGGATTGAGTAAAAACGAGGGAAACAACAAAACCCAAGAGGAAATCAGAGAGCGGATTGTGAAACCACAACCCACAAAAAACACTCCCCCAAAATTTCACCCCAACTTTTCTCCTGCTGTTTTTTCGTCCTCCCCCCCACCCCTGGCAGGCCACCACGCCGGGCTGTGCCACGGTGGACATGACGCTGCGGCGCAACGGGCTGGGCCAGCTGGGCTTCCACGTGCACCCCGACGGCAGCGTGGCCGAGGTGGAGGAGTACGGCTTCGCCTGGCAGGCGGGGCTGCGGCGCGGCAGCCGCCTGCTCGAGGTGTGCAAGGTGGCGGCCGTGGCCCTGAGCCACGAGCAGATGATCGACCTGCTGCGCACCTCGGTCACCGTCACCGTGGGCATCGTGCCGCCGCACGAGGACGGCACGCCCAGGAGGTGGGTGGGGTGGTGCTGGTGGCGTCGGTGTGTTTTGGTGGCATCTGGGTGTCTTGGTGCTGTGTGGCATCTGGGTCTGTGGTGCCGTTGGTGCATCTGGGTGCCATTGGTGCATCTGGGTGCCATTGGTGCCATTGGTGCCATCTGGGTGCCATTGGTGCCATTGGTGCATCTGGGTGCCATTGGTGGCATCTGATGGTCACGAGTGCCATTGGTGGCATCTGGGTGCCGTTGGTGGCATCTGATGGTCACGAGTGCCATTGGTGCCATCTGGGTGCCATTGGTGGCATCTGGGTCCCTGGTGCCATTGGTGCCATCTGGGTGCCATTGGTGGCATCTGATGGTCACGAGTGCCATTGGTGGCACTGGGTGCCGTTGGTGGCGTCTGATGGTCACGAGTGCCATTGGTGGCATCTGGGTGCCGTTGGTGCCATTGGTGGCATCTGGGTGCCGTTGGTGCCGTCTGATGGTCATGAGTGCCATTAGTGTCATCTGAGTGTCTTGGGTGCCCTTGGTGGCATCCATGTGCCATGGGTGGCATCTGATGGTCATGAGTGCCCTGGTGTCTTCTGGATGTCTTGACTGCCATTGGTCACATCTGGGTGCCATTGGTGCCGTTGGTCACATCCATGAGCCATTGGTGGTATCTGATGGTCATGAGTGCCATTGGTGGCTTCTGGGTGCCATTGGTGGTATCTGATGGTCAAGGGTGCCATTGGTGGCATCTGGGTGCCATTGGTGGCATCTGGGTGCCATTGGTGCCGTTGGTGGCATTTGGGTGTCTTGGGTTCCAGTGGTCACATCTGGGTGCAGTTGGTGGCATCTGATGGTCATGGGTGCCATTGGTGTCTTCTGGATGTCTTGGGTGTCATTGGTGCCACTGGAGCCATCTGGGTGCCATTGGAGCCATCTGGGTGCCATTGGTGGCATCTGATGGTCATGAGTACCATTGGTCACATCTGGGTGCCTTTGGTGCCATCCATGTGCCATGGGTGGCATCTGATGGTCATGGGTGCCATTGATGTCCTCTGGATGTCTTGGGTGTCATTGGTGCCACTGGAGCCATCTGGGTGTCCCATTGGTGCCATTGGTCACGTCCATGAGCCGTTGGTGTCTTCTGGGTGTCTTGGGTGCCATTGGAGCCATCTGGGTGCCATTGATGCTCTTGGTGGCATCCAAGTGCCGTTGGTGCCATCTGGGTGCCCTTGGTGGCATCTGATGGTCAGGACTGCCGTTGGTGGCATCTGGGTGTCTTGGGTGCCATTGGTCACATCTGGGTGCCCCATTGGTGCCATTGGAGCCATCTGGGTGCCATGGGTGGCATCTGATGGTCATGAGTACCATTGGTGGCTTCTGGATGTCTTGGGTGTCATTGGTGCCACTGGAGCCATCTGGGTGTCCCATTGGTGCCATTGGTCACATCCATGAGCCGTTGGTGGCATCTGGGTGTCTTGGGTGCCCTTGGAGCCACCTGGGTGCCCCAATGTCCCCATGGGTGCCCCATTGTCCCTGTGGGTGCCCCCGTCCTTGTCCCTCAGTGCCACCTGTCCCTGTCCCACCTGTCCCTGTCTCACCTGTCTTACCTGTCCCTGTCCCTGTCCCCCCTCTCCCCGTCCCTGTCCCACCTGTCTCACCTGTTCGCCTTTCTCACCTGTCCCTGTCCCCCTGTCCCTCACCTGTCCCTGTCCCTGTCCCTGTCCCTCACCTGTCCCTGTCCCTGTCCCTCACCTGTCCCTCTCACCTGTTCCTGTCCCTGTCCCTGTCTCACCTGTCTCTCACCTGTCCCTGTCCCTCACCTGTCCCTGTCCCTGTCTCTCACCTGTCCCTGTCTCTCACCTGTCCCTGTCCCTGTCCCTGTCCCTCACCTGTCCCTGTCCCTGTCCCTGTCCCTCACCTGTCCCTGTCCCTGTCTCTCACCTGTCCCTCACCTCTCCCTGTCCCTGTCCCTGTCTCTCACCTGTCCCTCACCTGTCCCTGTCCCTGTCTCTCACCTGTCCCTGTCTCTCACCTGTCCCTGTCCCCCCTGTCCCTCACCTGTCCCTGTCCCTGTCCTGTCCCTCACCTGTCCCTGTCCCTGTCTCTCCCCTGTCCCTCCCCTGTCCCTCTCCCTGTCTCACCTGTCTCTCACCTGTCCCTGTCCCTCACCTGTCCCTGTCCCTGTCTCTCACCTGTCCCTGTCTCTCACCTGTCCCTGTCCCTGTCCCTGTCCCTCACCTGTCCCTGTCCCTGTCCCTGTCCCTCACCTGTCCCTGTCTCTCACCTGTCCCTCACCTGTCCCTGTCCCTGTCCCTGTCTCTCACCTGTCCCTCACCTGTCCCTGTCCTGTCTCTCACCTGTCCCTCACCTGTCCCTGTCCCTGTCCCTGTCTCTCACCTGTCCCTCACCTGTCCCTGTCCCTGTCTCTCACCTGTCCCTCACCTGTCCCTGTCCCTGTCCTCACCTGTCCCTGTCCCTGTCCCTGTCTCTCCCTGTCCCTCCCCTGTCCCTGTCCTGTCTCCCTGTCCCTCACCTGTCCCTGTCTCCCTGTCCCTTCCCTGTCCCTCCCTGTCCCTGTCCCTGTCTCTCACCTGTCCCTCACCTGTCCCTGTCCCTGTCTCTCACCTGTCCCTCACCTGTCCCTGTCCCTGTCTCTCACCTGTCCCTGTCTCTCACTGTCCCTGTCCCCCTGTCCCTCACCTGTCCCTGTCCCTGTCCCTGTCCCTGTCACCTGTCCCTGTCCCTGTCTCTCACCTGTCTCCCTGTCTTCCCTGTCCCCTGTCCCTCACCTGTCCCTGTCCTCACCTGTCCCTGTCCCTGTCCCTCACCTGTCCCTGTCCCTTCCCTGTCCCTCACCTGTCCCTGTCCCTGTCCTGTCTCACCTGTCCTCCCGTCCCTGTCCCTGTCTCTCACCTGTCCCTCACCTGTCCCTGTCCCTGTCCCTGTCTCTCACTGTCCCTCACCTGTCCCTGTCCCTGTCTCTCACCTGTCGGACCCGGAGCCGTTGCCGGAGCCGTTGCCGGGCGGATCGCGGGCGCCGTTCCGCAGCGGGCCGGGCTGGCACCGCGGCGGCGCCAAACGGGCGCCGGCCCCGCCCGGGGGGAGCCAGCGGGAGCAGCAGCCGGGCCACGGCAAGAGGTGAGAATTCCCAAAAAATCCACCCCAGAATCCCCAGAAACATCCCCTTCCAAATTCCCCTAGAATTCCCCCAAATCCCCGGGGTCCCGCACCGGGAGCAGCAGACGGCAACAGGTGAGGGGTTCCTGGGATTGTGTGCAAATTCCCCAAAAAATTCCACCCCAAAATCCACCCAGAATTCCCACAAATTTCAAACAGAATTCCCAAAAATTCCCACCAAAATTCCTGGGATTCCACCCAAAATTTCCCCAAATTCCACACAGAATTCACCCAAATTCCACCCAAAGTTCCCCCAAAATCCCCCTAAAATTCCCTTGAAATCCACCCAAAATTCCACCCAAAATTCCCTCAAAGTTCCCAAAAATTACCCCCAAAATCCCCTTTGAAATTCCCCTAAAATTCCCCCAAATCCCCGGGGTCCCGCACCGGGAGCAGCAGCCGGCAACAGGTGAGGGGGTTCCTGGGATTGTGTGCAAATTCCCAAAAAATTCCACTCCAAAATCCACCCAAAATTCCCACAAAATCCACCCAGAATTCCCCAAAATTCCCACCAGAATTCCTGGGATTCCACCCAAAATTCCCCCAACTTCCACCCAAAATTCCACCAAAAATCCCCCCAAATTCTCCCAAAATTCCTCCCCAATTCCCCCCAAATTCCTGCAAAATTCCCTGTGAAATTCCCATAATACCCCCCAATTTTCCCCAATTTTTGTCCCAATTTTCCTATTTCTCCCCTGAATTTTCCCATTTTTTCCCAATTTCCCTCCCATTTTTCCCAAATTTTCCCAATTTCCCCAATTTCCCCTATTTTCCCATTTATTCCAAATTTTCACCATTTTCCCCCCTAATTTTTCCCAAATTTTCCCTATTTCCCCCATTTTTTCCCCCCGAATTTTCCATTTTTTTCCCAAATTTTCCCCATTTTCCCCCCAAACTTTCCCATTTTTTTCCCATTTTCCCCTCGAATTTCCCCCCGAATTCCCCCATTTCCCCCCATTTTTTCCCTGCTCTTCCCCAATTTCCCCATTTTCCCCATTTTCCCAATTTTCCCGTTTTTCCCCCTTTCCAGGCCCCTGAGTTTCCCGGAGTCCCGCACTCCTCGGCCGCTTTCCGCCAACCTTCCGGAAGCTTCTCCGCGCCCGGCAGCGCCCGGAGCGGCCCCGACAGGTGGGGAATGGGGAAAATGGGAAAATTGGGGAAAATGGGGAAAAATGGGGGGAAAAGGGGAAAAAATGGGGGAAAACTGGGGAAATTTGGGGGGAGAATGGGAAATTTTGGAGGGAAGATTGTGAAAAAATGGGAAAATTTGGGGAAAATTAGGGGTGAAAATTGGAGGAAGTTGGGGGGAAAATGGAGAAATCGGGAAAATTTAGGAAAAAATAGGGGGGAAAATGGGGGGAAAATTGGGAAAAAATGGGAGAAAATGGGGAAATTCAGGGAAAAAATGTGGGGAAAATTCGGAAGAAATTAGGGGGAAAATTTGAGGGGAAAATTGGGAAAAAAATGGGAAAAATGGGGAAATTTGGGGGGAAGATTGTGAAAAAACAGGAAGATTTGGGGGGAAAATGGAGAAATTGGGGAAATTCAGGAAAAATTATGGGGGAAAATTGGGAAAAAAGGGAAAAATGGGGGAAGAGGGGGAAAAATGTGGAGAAAATTGGGGGGGAAAGATGGGAAAATTGGGGAAAAATGGGGAAAATGGGAATTGGGAAAATGGGGGAAAAACGGGAAAATTGGGGAAAAATATGGGGAAAATGAGGGGGGAAAATTGGGAAAAATGGGGGGGAAAATGTGGAAAATTGGGATTTTTGCCGTTTTTGCCCGCAGGCTGCAGAGGGGGGCGGCGTTCCCGGCGGAGCCGCACCCCGGACATTCCGGGAATTCTGGGAATTCTGGGAACTCTGAGACCGCCGGGATCGGCCATGAGGGCGGAGCCAGCGAGAGGCTCAAGGCGGGTACGGAAATTTGGGATTGGGAATTTGGGAATGGGGAGGGAAATTTGGGAATGGGAGGGGAATTTGGGATTGGGAATTTGGGATTGGGGAGGGAAATTTGGGATTGGGGAGGGAAATTTGGGAATGGGAGGGGAATTGGGAATTGGAATTTGGGAATGGGAGGGAAATTTGGGATTGGGAATTTGGGAATGGGGAGGGAAATTTGGGAATGGGAATTTGGGAATGGGAGGGAAATTTGGGAATGGGGAGGGAAATTTGGGAATGAGGTAGAGGAAAAAGGGTGGGAATGGTGCAATCCTGATCCCACCCCTTTCCTGATCCTAAATCCCAACTGCCCAATTCCAAACCCCATTCCCAAATCCTGAATTCCTGGACCCTTGAGCCCAATCCCGAATCCCCGAGGCCATTCCCTAATCCCGATCCAGAATCCTGACCCCAAATCCCATTCCTGACCCAGATCCCATTCCCAAATCCCCAATCCCAAATCCCTGAGCCCATTCCTGACCCCAAATCCCAAATCCCAGTCCCTTCCCAGAGCCGCTCTGGCACGTCCTGGTCCCATCCTGGATCCCTGACCCCAAATCCCATTCAAATCCCAAATCCCCAAATCCCAATCTAAATCCCAATTCCAAATCCAAATCCCCAACCCAAAACCCATCCAATCCAAATCCATCCCTTAGAGCGCTTGGCACGTCCGGATCCGGATCCTGAGCCCATTCCAAACCCCAATCCATTCCACATTCTGACCCAAATCCCAATCCAAATCCAATCCAAATCCCAATCCCAATCCTCCCAGAGCCGCTCTGTCACATCCCGGCCCCATCCTGGATCCCTGAGCCCATTCCCAAATCTCAGAGCTCCATTCCCACATTCTTGACCCCAAATTCCAAATCCCCAAATCCCTGACGCCAAATCCCAAATCCGAAATCCCAATCCCTTCCCAGAGCCGCTCTGGCACATCCCAGATCCCGGATCCCTGACCCCAAATCCCAATCCCAAATCCCAAATCCCAATCCCTCGCAGAGCCACTCTGGCACATCCTGGCCCCATCCTGGATCCCTGAGCCCATTCCCAAACCCCAAATCCCAAATCCCCAAATCCCTGACCCCATCCTGAATCCCAATCCCAAATCCCTGACCCCAAATCCCAATCCCGATCCCAATCCCTTGCAGAGCCGCTCTGGCACATCCCGGCCCCATCCTGGATCCCTGAGCCCAAACCCCACATCCCAAATGCCCCAAATCCCAATCCCAAATCCCAATCCCAATCCCAATCCCAAATCCCCAATCCCTCGCAGAGCCGCTCTGGCACGTCCTGGATCCCCGGATCCCTGAGCCCATTCCTGACCCCATCCCAAATCCCCAAATCCCTGACCCCAATCCCGAATCCCAAACCAGTCCCCAATCCCAATCCAATCCCAATCCCAAATCCCAATCCCTTGCAGAGCCGCTCTGGCACGTCCCGGCCCCATCCTGGATCCCTGACCCCAAACCCCACATCCCAAATCCCCAAATCCCTGACCCCAATCCCAATCCCAATCCCCAAATCCCAATCCCTAATCCCGATCCCAAATCCCCAATCCCTTCCCAGAGCCGCTCTGGCACGTCCCGGCGCCCATCCTGGATCCCTGAGCCATTCCTGACCCCAAATCCCCAATTCCCTGACCCCAATCCCAAATCCCAAACCCAATCCCCAATCCCAATCCCAATCCCTTCCCAGAGCCGCTCTGGCACGTCCCGGCGCCGTCGCGGATTCCCGGGAAGCGCCCGGCGCGCCCGAGCCCGGCGGGAAGGACTCGACCAACGCCCGCCCGGCCAAGGTGGGAGAGCCCAGAAATCCTGGAATTCCCAAAAAAATCCTGGAATTCCCCAAAAATTCCCAGAATTCCCAAAATTCCCCCAAAAATTCCCGAAAAATCCACCAAAAATGCTGGAAAAATCTCAAAAAATGCCCCAAAATCTGGGAATTTGGGGTTTTCAGTCATTCTCAAAAATCCCAGGATTCCCAAAATTTCCCAAAAACATTCCCGAAAAATCCACCAAAAATGCTGAAAAAAATATCAAAAAAATGCCTGAAAATCCTCAAAAAAAAATCCCCAGAATCCGGGAATTTTTGGGTTTTCAGACATTCTCAAGAAATTTCCAGAATTCCAAAAAAATCCGAGTCATTCCCAAAATGTCCCTTAAAAAATCCTGCAAAATCTGCCAAAAATGCTGAAAAAAAATCTCAAAAAATGCCTGAAAATCCTCAAAAAAATCCGGGAATTTTGGGGTTCTCAGTCAATCTGAAAATTCCCCAAAATTCCAAAATTCCCCAAATTCCCCAAATTTGGGATTCTTTCTGCAGGACCCTTTGTGTGGCGAGGCCGAGGCCGAGAATTCCCGGAATTCCCCGCCCGGAGCCGAAGGCACCCGAGCCCCAGGTGGGAAAAAAAAAAAATAATAAAAAAAAAATCCCAATTTGGGGAAAATTCCCCAGTTTTAGTAAAATTCCCCAATTTTGGGTTAAAATTCCCCAATTTTTTGGGGTAAAATTCCCATTTTTAGTAAAATTCCCCAATTTTTTTGGTTAAAATTCCCGTTTTTAGTAAAATTTCCCAATTTTGGGTTAAAATTCCCCAATTTTTTTGGTTAAAATTCCCGTTTTTAGTAAAATTTCCCAATTTTTTTGGTTAAAATTCCCCAGTTTTTTGGGTTAAAAATCCCTGTTTTTAAGGAAAAAAAAAATCCCCATTTTCTGGTAAAGAAAAATAAATCCCCGTTTTCAATTCCTGCTAATTAATTACCATTAATCAATTCCCACTAATGAATTACCGCCATTTCCCATTAATTAATTACCGCCAATTCCCCTAATCAATTACCACCAATTCCCACTAATTAATTCCCAATTCCCTCTAATTAATTCCCGCCAATTATCGCTAATTCCTGCTAATTAATTTCCAATTCCCAATAATCAATTACCGCCAATTCCTGCTAATCAATTCCCGCCAATTAATTCCCGCCGATTCCCGTTACTCAATTCCACTCAGTTAGTTCCGCCCGTTAATCAATTCCCGCTCATTAATTAATTCTTGTCAACTCAGTCCCTTTAATCAATCAATTCCTGATAATTTAGTCCAATTAATTCCTGTTAATTAATTACTTCCTGTTCATCACTTCCCGTTCATTAGTTAATTCCCATTAATTAATTCCCATTCCTTAGTTAATCCTCATTAATTAATCCCCATTCATTAGTTAATCCCCATTAGTTAATCCCCATTCATTAGTTAATGCCCTTTAATTAATCCCTGTTAATTAATCCCCGCTCATTCATGCATAATTAGTTTCCATTTAATTAATTAATCCCCAGTTCCCCATTCATATTCCTATTAATATCCCCATTATAATCCCCATTAATTAATCCCTGCTCATTAGCTAATCCCCATTAATTAATCCCCGTTCATTAGCTAATCCCCATTAATTAATCCCCGCTCATTAGCTAATCTCCGTTAATCAATCCCCGCTCATTAGTTAATCCCCATTAATTAATCCCCGTTCATTAGCTAATCCCCATTAATTATCCCCGTTCATTAGCTAATCCCCATTAATCAATCCCCGCTCATTCGTTAATCCCCGTTAATTAACCCCCATTAATGCCCTTAATTAATGCCCGTTAATTAATGCCCGCTCGGTCCCTCATTAACCCCTCCCTCGCTCCCCCCGTCCGTGCCCCGGTGCGTTAATGGGTTCATTAATTAGTGACTGTCGTTAATTGTGTCTCGGCAGGGCCCGGGGGCGGGGCCGGGCGGGGCCCAGGGAGGAGGCGCCGCCCCAGCGTGAGCGGGAAAACGGGAATGGGGGGAAAAATGGGAATGGGGGAGGGAATGGATGGGGATGGGTGGAAAATGGGAATGGGGGAAATGGAATGGGGGAATGGGGGGGGAAATGGGAATGGGGGAGGAAAATGGGGAATGGGGGGGAAATGGGAATGGGGGGGAAAATGGGAATGGGGGAGGAAAATGGGAATGGGGGGGAAATGGGAAATGGGGGGAAAATGGGAATGGGGGGAAAATGGGGATGGGGGGGAAATGGGAATGGGGGGAAAATGGGAATGGGGGAGGAAAAATGGGAATGGTGGGGGAAAATGGGAATGGGGGAGGAAAATGGAATGGGGGAGGAAAATGGGATGGGGGAAATGGGAATGGGGGAGGAAAATGGGAATGGGGGAGGAAAATGGGAATGGGGGGAAATGGGAATGGGGGGAGGGAAATGGGAATGGGGGGGAAAATGGGAATGGGGGGAAATGGGAATGGGGGAAAATGGGAATGGGGGAGGAAATGGGAATGGGGGGGAAAATGGGAATGGGGGAGGAAAATGGGAATGGGGGGAAAATGGGAATGGGGGGAAAATGGGAAATGGGGGAAATGGAATGGGGGAAAATGGGGAATGGGGAGGAAAATGGGAATGGGGGGAAAATGGGAATGGGGGAGGAAAATGGGAATGGGGGAAAAGGAATGGGAAAATGGAATGGGGGAAAAAGGAATGGGGGGAAAATGGAATGGGGGGAAAATGGGAATGGGGGAGGAAAATGGGAATGGGGGGGAAAATGGGAATGGGGGGAAGGAAAATGGGAATGGGGGGAAAATGGAATGGGAAAATGGATGGGGGAAAATGGGAATGGGGGAAAAAGGAATGGGGGGAAAGGAATGGGGGAAAAGGGAATGGGGGGGGGAAATGGGATGGGGGAAAATGGGAATGGGGGAAAAATGGGAATGGGGGAGAAATGGGAATGGGGGGGAAAATGGGAATGGGAGGAAAATGGGAATGGGGGAAAATGGGAATGGGGGGAAAATGGGAATGGGGGGAAATGGGAATGGAGGGGGAAAAATGGGGAATGGGGAGGGAAAATGGGAAGGGGGAAGGAAAATGGGAATGGGGGGAAAATGGGAATGGGATGGGAAAAATGGGAATGGGGGAGAAATGGGAATGGGGGGAAAATGGGAATGGGGGAAAGGGAATGGGGGGAAAATGGGAATGGGGGGAAAATGGGAATGGGGGGGGAATGAATGGGGAGAATGGGGGGAAAATGGGAATGGGGGGGAAAATGGGAATGGGGGAAAATGGGAATGGGGGAAAATGGGAATGGGGGGGAAATGGGAATGGGGGGGAAAATGGAATGGGGGAAAGGGAATGGGGGAAATGGGATGGGGGAAATGGGAATGGAGGAAAATGGGAATGGGGGGAAAATGGGAATGGGGAGGAAAATGGGAATGGGGGGGAAAATGGGAATGGGGGGAAATGGGAATGGGGGAAAATGGGAATGGGGGGAAAATGGGAATGGGGAGGAAAATGGGAATGGGGGGGAAAATGGGAATGGGGGGGAAAATGGGAATGGGGGGGAAAATGGGAATGGGGGAAAAATGGGAATGGGGGGAAATGGAAATGGGGAATGGTGGGGGAAAGAATGGGGGAAAATGGGAATGGGGGGAAAACGGGAATGGGGGGAAAATGGGAATGGGAGGGGAAAAGGGGAATTGGGAATGGGGGAGAAAATGGGAATGGGGGAAAATGGGAATGGGGGGAAATGGGAATGGGGGGGAAATGGAATGGGGAGGAAATGGGGAATGGATTTGGGAAGGGGGGGAAATCGGGAATGGGGGGGAAAATGGGAATGGGGGGAAAATGGGAATGGGGGAAAATGGGAATGGGGGGAAAATGGGGGGAAATGGGAATTTGGGGTTCAGGAAATGGGAATTGGGGAAAAATGGGAATTGGGGGGAAATCGGGGATTTGGGGGAAAAGATTTGGGATTCAAAAATTGGGATTTTGGGGTTCAGAAAATGGGAATTTGGGGTTCAGGAAAGGGGAATTTAGGGGAAAAAATTGGGATTTTGGGGGGAAACTTGGGATTTAGGGGATTAAAAAATGGGAATTTGGGGTTCAGAAAGTGAGAATTTAGGGGAAAAGATTTGGGATTTTTGGGGGGGGAAATTGGGGATTTAGGGGTTAAAAAAATGGGAATTTGGGGATGTAAAAATGGGATTTGGGAGGGGAAATTTAGGATTTTGAGGTTGAAAAATTTGGGATTTGGGGTCAGAAATTGGGATCAGGGAGTGGAAAATGGGGTTGGGGGAATTTGGGATCCCAAAAATGGGATCGGGGAGGGAAAAATTGTGGGATTTTTGTGGATTTTTTGTGGGATTTTAGTGGAATTTTTATGGAATTTTGCAGGATTTTTGTGGGATTTTTATGGAATTTTTGTGGATTTTGTGGAATTTTTGTGGATTTTTGTGGAATTTTAGTGGAATTTTTATGGAATTTTTGCGGGATTTTAATGGGATTTTTGCGGGATTTTTTTGGGATTTTGTGGAATTTAGTGTTGGATTTTGTGGATTTTTGTGGATTTTTGGGTGTGGATTTTTGTGGATTTTTGTGGGATTTTTGTGGATTTCAATGGGATTTTTGTGGATTTTAATGGGATTTCTGTGGGATTTCTGTGGGATTTGGGGATTTTTCTAGGTTTCCCATGGAATTCTGTGTCCCAGGGGTGAACGTGTTCGGGCAGCCGCGGCTCCGGGATTGGATGGATTTTAATGGGATTTTTATGGATTTTAATGGGATTTTTGTGGATTTTTATGGGTTTTTTTTTGGATTTCAATGGGATTTCTGTGGGATTTCTGTGGGATTTGGGGATTTTTCCAGGTTTCCCATGGAATTCTGTGTCCAGGCAGGTGAACGTGTTCGGGCAGCCGCGGCTCCGAGCCTCCCTGCGCGATCTCCGCTCCCCCGGCGCCTCCCCAAATCCTCCATCGAGGACGACCTCAAGCGCCTCATCCTCATGGACAATTCCTGCCCCGAGCCCGAGCCCGCCCGGTGAGACCCAATTCCCGAAATTCCCACAATTCCCGAAATTCCCAGACCCAAAAGGCAGAAATTCCCGAGGTTTTAGCCCGGAAAACGGCGAAAATTCGGATTTTTTAAGCCCGAAATTGTGAAATTCTTGAATTTCCTCCTGAAATTCCTGAAATTTCCCGATTCCCAAAATTCCTAAAATTCCCAGATCCAAAAAGGCAGAAATTCCAAGGTTTTAGCCCGGAAAACAGCGAAAATTCGGATTTTTCAGCCCCAAAAATAGGAATTTTGGCCAATTTTAATGGAAAAAAAAAGGGAATTTTATTATTTTTAATGGGAAAAAAATGGGAATTTTCTCATTTTTATGGGAAAAATCTCGGGAATTCCCCCATTTTTAATGAGAAAAAATGGGAATTTTGGCCAATTTTTAATGGGAAAAAAATGGGAATTCCTCATTTTTCACGGGAATTTTCTCATTTTTCATGGGAAAATCTCAGGAATTCCCCAGTTTTTAATGGGAAAAAATGGGAATGTTTGCCAATTTTAATGGGGAAAAACCTGGAATTTTCCCCATTTTTAATGGGAAAAAATGGGAATTTTTTGCCAATTTTAATGGGAAAGTCTCCAGGAGAATTCATGAAATTCCCATTTCTCCCCATTTCTCCCCCATTTACCCCCCATTTCCCCCCGTTTTTTACCATTTCCCCCCATTTCTCCACCATTTTTTCCTGTTTTCCCCCTCGTTTTTCCCATTTCTCCTCACTTCCCATTTTCTCCCATTTCACACCCATTTTTTCCCATTCTCCCCCATTCTCCCCATTTCTCCCCCATTCTCCCCCCATTTTCCACCATTTTCCCCATTTTTCCCCCCTTGTTTTTCCCCATTCCCCCTCATTTTCCCCCATTTTCCCCCCAATTTTCCCATTTTTCCCCCCTTGTTTTTCCCCATTCCCCCCCATTTTTCCCCATTTCCCCCAATTTTCCCCCATGTTTCCTCCCATTTTTCCCATTTCCCCATTATTTCCCCCATTTTTCCCCATTTATTCCCATTTTTTCCTTTGTTTTTCCCATTTTTCCCCCCATTTCCCCATTATTTCCCCCATTTATTCCCATTTTCCCCCTTGTTTTCCCCATTCTCCATTTTTCCCCCATTATTCCCCCCATTTTCCCCCCATTATTTCCCCCATTATTTCCCCCATTTCTCCCCATTTTTTCCCCATTTTTTCCCTTTGTTTTCCCCCATTTTCCCCCATTTTTTCTCCCCATTTCTCCCCATTTATTCCCACTTTTTCCCATTTTTTCCCTTTGTTTTCCCCCCATTTCCCCCCATTTCTCCCCCATTTCTCCCCCATTTTTCCCATTTATTCCCATTTTCCCTTTGTTTTCCCCCATTTCCCCCATTATTCCCTATTTTTCCCCCCATTATTCCCCCATTTTTCCCCATTTATTCCCATTTTTTCCCCATTTTCCCCCCATTTCCCTTTCCCCTTTTCCCCATTTTCCCATTTCCCCCATTTTTCCCCCATTTCCCCCATTTTCCCCCATTTTTCCCCCATTTTCCCATTTTTCCCATTTCCTTTCCCATTTTCCCCATTCCCATTCCCTTCCAGCCCCTCCACGGACCCTTTCCGACGAGAGTCTCTGCGGGGGGCGCCCGGCCCCGCCCCTCCCCCACCCGCGGGGGGAGGGGCCCGGGGGATTCCCGGCGGGATTCCCAGCGGGATTCCCGGCGGGATTCCCGGCGGGATTCCCGGGCAGCACGGCAGCAGCAGCAGCAGCAGCAGCACCCTGCCCGCCCGCAGGACAGGTGGGAAATCGGGAATTTGGGGAATTTTGGGAATTTGGGGCAGCCGGGAAAATTGGGGAATATTTTCGGATTTTTGGGGGGGAATTTTCAGGATTTTTTTCGGATTTTTTCAGATTTTTTTCGGATTTTTTTCGGGATTTTTGGGGATTTTTTTTTTGGGGATTTTTTTAGGATTTTTTGGTGATTTTTAAAGAATTTTTAGGAATTTTTTCTGATTTTTGAGGGGATTATTTTAGATTTTTTCTGATTTTTTTCCCATTTTTGGGGATTTTGGGGGGATTTTTTACAGATTGTTTTTGAGATTTTTTTTTAGGATTTTTTAGGATCCTTTTCGGATTTTTTTTTCAGATTTTTTGGGGGATTTTTGGGGATTTTTGGGGCTGCCCCTCCCTCACCTGTGGGGGAAGGTGCCCAGGGCAGCACCCTGCCCACTCAGAGGACAGGGGGAATTCGGGAATTTTGGGAATTTTGGGAATTCAGGGGCAGCGGGTAAAATTGGGGAATTTTTTCAGATTTTTTTTCAGATTTTTTGGGGATTTTTTTGGGGAATTTTTTAGGATTTTTTGGGGATTTTTTTAGATTTTTTCAGATTTTTTTCAGATTTTTTTGGTATTTTTGGGGGATTTTGGGGGGAATTTTTTTGGATTTTTAAAGAATTTTTTAGGAATTTTTTCTGATTTTTGAGGGGATTTTTTTAGATTTTTTCTGATTTTTTGGGATTTTTGGGGGGATTTTTTTGGATTTTTTTACGGATTTTTTGGGGGTTTTTTTAGATTTTTTTCTGATTTTTGGGGGATTTTTTTTGGGATTTTTTTTTCTGTTTTTTTGGGATTTTGGGGGGGGATTTTTTTACGGATTTTTTTGGGGTTTTTTTACGGATTTTTTTTCTGATTTTTGGGGGATTTTTTTCAGATTTTTTTCGGATTTTTTTGGGGAATTTAAAAGATTTTTTTTAGGGATTTTTTGAGGGTTTTTAGGGATTTTTTAAGGATTTTTAAGGGATTTTTTCAGACTTCTTTGGGATTTTTTTAGGATTATTTTACAGATATTTTTGGAATTTTTTTTTCGGATTTTTTTTTCCGTATTTACTCAGGATTCTTTGGGAACTTTTTAAGGATTTTTTCGGATTTTGGGGGAAATTTTTTTTAGATTTTTTTAGGATTTTTTTTTAGATTTTTGGGTAGATTTCGGGGTCAGGATATTTTGGGGAATGTTGGGATTTTTTGGGATTGGGGAATTTTGGGAATTTTGGGGATTTTAAGCTCAATCCAGGGCTGATCCCACTGCTGGATTTGCATTTTTTGGCTAAAAAATGGGATTTCTGGGGGATTTCTACCTGGATTTTTGGGGGGATTTTTTGGGGAATGTTGGGATTTTTTGGGATTTGGGGAATTTTGGGGAATTTTTTTTTTATTTTTCTCTGGATCCGGGGCTGATGCCGCTGCCGGATTTGGGGATTTTGAGTTAAAAAATTGAATTTTGGGGGGTTTTTTTGGGGAATTTTTTTTGGAATGTTGGGATCTTTTGGGAATTGAGGAATTTTGGGAATTTTTTTGAATTTTTTTCTGGATCCGGGGCTGATCCCGCTGCCGGATTTGGGGATTTTGGGTCGGATTTTGAGCGAAAAATGGGATTTTTGGGGGGATTTTTTGGGGGATTTTTTTGGGAAAGCTGGGATATTCTGGGAATTTTTGGGATTTGGGGAGTTTTGGGAATTGTGTGCCCGCAGGCCCCGTGGCCAGGCTGGATCCGGGGCTGATGCCGCTGCTGGATTTGGGGATTTTGAGTTAAAAAATTGAATTTTTGGGGAATTTTTTGGGGATTTTTTTTGGGAATGTTGGGATTTTTGGGGAATTTTTGGGATTTGAGGAATTTTGGGAATTTTTTTGGATTTTTTTCTGGATCCGGGGCTGATCCCGCTGCCGGATTTGGGGATTTTGGGTCGGATTTCTGAGCGAAAAATGGGATTTTTGGGGGGATTTTTTGGGGGATTTTTTTGGGAAAGCTGGGATATTTTGGGGATTTTGGGAATTGTGGTGCCCGCAGGCCCCGTGGCCAGGCTGGATCCGGGGCTGATGCCGCTGCCCGACACGGCCGGGCTGGAGTGGGCGACGCTCGTCAGCGCAGCCAAGGCCTACGAAGGTGAGAGGGGAAAAATCGGGGGAATCTGGGGGAAATTGGGGAAAATTGGGGAAAATTGGGGAAATTTGGGAATTGGGGGAAATTTGGGATATTCAGAGCTGATTTTGGGGTGGTTTCAGGGGATTTGAAAGTGATTTTATGGGATATTTTGAGCTGATTTTTCGGAGGAATTTTGGGGGGGTTTGAGCTGTTTTTGGGATATTTTGGGATATTTTAATCCCATTTTTGGGATATTTTGGGGAATTTTAGTCCCCTTTTTGGGATATTTTGGGAAATTTTAATCCCCTTTTTTTGTGTTTCCAGTGCAGCAAGCCGTGTCCCTGTGCTCGGGATATTTTTGGGATATTTTTGGGGTGATTTAATCTCATTTTTGGAATATTTTAATCCCATTTTTGGGATATTTAAATCTGATTTTTGGGATATTTTAATCCCATTTTTGGGATATTTTAATCCCATTTTTGGGATATTTAAATCTGATTTTTGGGATATTTTAATCCCATTTTTGGGATATATAAATCTGATTTTTGGGATATTTTAATCCCATTTTTGGGATATTTATAATCCATTTTTGGGATATTTAAATCTCGATTTTTGGGATATTTTAATCCCATTTTTGGGATATTTAAATCTATTTTTGGATTTTTAATCCCATTTTTGGGTATTTTATCTGATTTTTGGGATATTTTAATCTCATTTTTGGGATATTTTATACCTTTTGGTTATTTTTTTGTTCTTTCCAGTGCAGCGAGCATGTGTCCCTGTGCTCAGGGTGATTTTAGGATATTTTTAGGGTGATTTTGGGATATTTAGGATATTTTGGTTATTTTAATCCCATTTTTGGTTATTTTTTGTCTTTTCCAGTGCAGCGAGCCGTGTCCCTGTTCTCCTGACCGACCCGCCCTGAGCCCGGAGCCGCCCCCCCCGCCCCTCCCCCCCCCGAGCGACCCCCGCGGGGGGCGCCCCTCCCCCCCCCCAGGTACCCCCGAAACCCGGGGACCCCAAAAATCCCGGGGGGGGGAGGGGAAGGGGGGGAAGGGGGGGGAAAAGGGAAATTTGGGGAAATTTCAGGGGGGATTTGGGGGGAAAAAATGGAATTTTTTGGGGAAAAAGGGAAATTTGGGGGAAATTTGGGGGGTTCTGGGGGGGATTTGGGGAAAAGGGGAAATTTTTTTGGGGAAAGGAAATTTGGAGGGAAAAAAATGGGAAATTTTGGGGGTTTTGGGGGGAAAAAAGGGGAAATTTTTGGAGGAAAAAAAGGGAAATTTGGGGGAAAAAATGGGAAATTTGGGGGGTTCGGGGGATTTGGGGGGGAAAAGGGGAAATTTTTTGGGGAGAAGGAAATTTGGAAGGAGAAAAGGGAAATGTGGGAGAAAAAATGGAATTTTGGGAAATTTTGAGGGTTCTGGGGGGAAAAAAAGGGAAATTTGGGGGGAAAAAGGGGGAAATTTTTTGGGGGAAAAGGAAATTTGGGGGAAAAAAAAGGAAATTTGGGGGGAAGAATGGGAAATTTTGGGAAATTTGGGGGGTTCTGGGGGGGAAAAAAGGGAAATTTCGGGGGAAAAAAGGGGAAATTTTTTTGGGGAAAGGAAATTTGGAGGAAAAAAGGGAAATTTTGGCGTTTTTGGGGGGAGGATGAAAATTTGGGGGGGAATTGGGAGGAAAGGGAAATTTTGGGGGGGAAAGGAATTTTTGAGGGAAAAAATGGAAATTTTGAGAAAAAAGGGAATTTTGGGGGATTTAGGGAGGGAATTTTGGGAGAAAAATGGGAATTTGGGAGAGTTTAGGGAGGGAATTTAGGGAGAAAATAGATTTTTTTTTTTTAATCAGTTTTGAGCCGTTTTTTTCTCATTTTGGGCCATTTTTGTTTGGGTTTTTTTGTTGTTTTTTCTCTCTTTTTTTCCCATTTTTCCCAATCCCAAATTTCCCCCCCAGCCCCTCCCCAGCCCCCCTGGATCTCCCAGGAAAAGTTTCCCAGTTGGAGGCGATGCTCAAGCAGCTCCACAGCGACCTGGAGAAGGTGAGGCACCCCAAAAGGCACATTTTTCCCCAAAAAAATTCACATTTAAAAAAAAAAATCCACATTTAAAACAAAAATCCACATTTTTTCCCCAGAATTCCACATTTTCCCCAGAAATAATCACTTTTCCCACCCCAAAATCTGCATTTTTGGCCAAAAAATTCACATTTCCCCCCCCCAAAATCTGTATTTCTTCCCCAAAATCTACATTTTCCAAAAAAAATTCGTGTTTTTTTTTTCCTAAAAATTCTTATTTTTCCCTAAAAAATCCCCATTTATTCCCCCTAAAAACCCCTGATTTTTGACCGTAAAAATCCCCTTTTTTTCCCCAAAAAAGTCCCCATTTATCTCCCAAAACCCCCTCATTTTTCCCTTAAAAATACCTCATTTTTTCCCTAAAAAAATCCTCATTTTTCCTCTTAAAACTCCCATTTTCCCCCAAAAAAATCCCCATTTTTCACCTAAAAAAATCCCCATTTTTTTCCCTAGAAAATCCTCTTTTTTTTTTCATTAAAAAAATCCCCATTTTTAACTTTAAAGAAATCCTTATTTTTTACCTAAAAAAATCCCATTTTTTTACCTCAAAAATCCCCATTTTTTCCCTTTAAACTCCCATTTTTTCCCAAAAAAAATCCCCATTTTCCCCCAAAAAAATCCCATTTTTTTACATCAAAAACCCCCATTTTTCCCCTTAAAACTCACATTTTTCCACAAAAAATCCCCATTTTTCACCTTAAAAAAATTCCATTTTTGACCTCAAAAATCCCCATATTTCTCTACTTAAAACTCCCATTTTCCCTAAAAAAAACCCCCATTTTTAACCTTTAAAAACTCCCATTTTCCCTAAAAAATCCCCATTTTTTCCCTTAAAAAAATCCCATTTTTTCACATCAAGAATCCCCATTTTTCCCTTTACAACTCCCGTTTTTGCCCCTAAAAACACCATTTTTTTCCCCCCAATCCCATTTTTTCCCCCCCAAATCCCCAATTTTTCCCCCAATTCCCGTTTTCTCCCCCCAAATTCCCGTTTTTTCCCCAGGAGAAGGCGGCCAAGGTGTTCCTGCAGGCCGAGGTGGCCAACCTGCGCCAGAACAACCGGCGGCTGCAGCAGGAGTCCAGCTCGGCCGCGCGGCAGCTGCGCCGCTTCGCCCGCATCTTCTCGGGGGCCCCCGAGCACCAGGAGCCCTGAGGGATCCGATGGATCCGTGGATCCATGGGAGCCACTGGGAGAGACTGGGAGCCGCTGGGAGAGACTGGGAGCCACTGGGAGTCACTGGGATCCGCTGGGATCAGCAGCTGCGCCGCTTCGCCAGGATCTTCTCGGGGGCCCCCGAGCACCAGGAGCCCTGAGGGATCCGATGGGATCCACTGGGAGCCACTGGGAGAGACTGGGATCCGCTGGGAGAGACTGGGATCCACTGGGAGTCACTGGGATCCGCTGGGATCCGCTGGGATCAGCAGCTGCGCCGCTTCGCCAGGATCTTCTCGGGGGCCCCGAGCACCAGGAGCCCTGAGGGATCCGATGGGATCCAGTGGGAGCCACTGGGAGAGACTGGGATCCGCTGGGAGAGACTGGGAGCCACTGTGAGTCACTGGGATCCACTGGGAGAGACTGGGACACAGAAACTCCTCTGGGATCAGGAGATTCACCAGGATCTTCTTGGGGGCGCCTGAGCACCAGGAGTCCTGAGGGAGCCAATGGGATCCACTGGGATCTACAGGGGTTTACTGGGATCCAATGGGAGCTGCTAGGAGAGACTGGGATCTGCTGGGACACAGAAATCCCTCTGGGATCGGGAGCTTTGCTCAGATCTTCTCGGGGGCGCCCGAGCACCAGGAGCCCTGAGGGATCCAATGGATCTGCTGGATCCACTGGGAGAGACTGGGAGCATCTGGGACGTGGAAATCCACCTGGGATCAGGATGGATCCCTTGGGATCAGCAGCTCTGGGGCTTTTCCTGAGCCTTGAGAGGATCCGAGGGGCCTGGGATCCATTTGGGATCATTTGGGATCCATGGATCCACTGGGGTTGGGATCTCCCTCCTGGGATGGAGAAATCGGCTCCAGAACCTTCCAGGGGATTCCAGAACATTCCAGAGGGATCCAGAACATTCCTGAGGGATCCAGAACATTCCGAGGGATCTTGTGCCTTCCCTGGAAATCCAGAACCTTCCAGGGATTCCAGAGCGATCCAGGCGATTCCAGGAAATTCCAGAACATTCCAGAGGGATCCAGACCCTGCCAGGGGGATCCTGGACCTTTCCCAAGGATCCAGAACATTCCAAGAGATTCCAGAACATTCCTGAGGGATCCAGACCCTTCCCGTGGCTCCGGAACATTCCAGAACTTTTCCCTGGCAATCCAGAACATTCCAGCAGGACCCAGACTCCTCCCAAGGCTCCAGAACATTCCAAGAATTCCAGAACCTTCCAGAGAAATCCAGCAGCTTCCGCAGGGATCCAGAACCTTCCAGGGGGATCCTGGACCTTTCCCAAGGCTCCAGAACATTCCAAGAATTCCAGAACCTTCCAGAAAATTCCAGACTTGCCCAAGAGATTCCAAAACTTTCCAGAGGGACCCAGAACCTCCCATGGAATTCCAGGATTTTCCATGGAATTCCAGAACATTCCAGAAGCTCCCATGGGATCCCAGGAATTCCAGAATTTTCGCAGTCTGGTCCAGAACTCTCCATGGAATTCCAGAACTTTCCCAGTGACGCCTAGGAATTCCAGAACTTTTCAGGGAATTCCAGAACTTTCCAGGGGACTCCAGGAATTCCAGAACTTTCCACGGAATTCCAGCCCTTGCCAGGTGCTTCCATAGGAATCCAGAACATTCCAGAGGGATCCAGAACCTTCCACAGGACTCCAGAATTCCCAGAATTCCCGAACTTTCCAGGTGCTTCCAGAAGGATCCAGAACCTTCAAGGGGACGCCAGGAATTCCAGAACTTTCCACGGAATTCCAGAACTTTCCACGGGACTCCAAAAATTCCAGAACTTCCATGGAATTCCAGAACTTTCCACGGAATTCCAGCCCTTTCCAGGTGCTTCCATAGGAATCCAGAACATTCCAGAGGGATCCAGAACCTTCCAGGGGACTCCAGGAATTCATCCCCGATTTTTCCCCCGGAATTCCCGACCTTTCCGAGGGTTCCAGGCCCCTCCCACGCAATAAGAGCCCCGCCCCCACTCGGGGTGGGCGGGGCTCCACCCTGTAATTAATAATAATTAATGAACCAGGAAGAATTAATAATAATAATAATAATTAAGGAGCTTCCAGGCAGGGGAATCCAGGCACTTTTTAATCCCTAAGAATTCCTTAAAAATTCCCTGAAAATTCCCAAAAAATTTCCCAAAAATGTTCCTAAATATTCCCCAAAATTCCTAAATTTTTTTCTAAAAATTCCTCCAAATTCCCTAAAATTTCCCTGAAAATTCCTTAAAAATTTCCTAAAAAATCCCTAAAAATTTTCCTAAAAATTCCTTAACCCCCCCCAAAATTCCTAAAAAATTCCCTGAAAATTCCCAAAAAGTTCATAAAAACCCCAAAAATTTCCAAAAAAAATTCCTTAAAATTTCCCTAAATATTCCCCAAAATTCCCCCAAAAGTTCCTAAAAGTTTTCCTTAAAAATCCCTAAAAAATGTCCTAAAAAATTCCTTAAAAATCCCTTTTAAATTTCCCAAAATTTCCTAAAATAATCCCTGAAAATTAAAAAAAAAAAAAATCCTTAAAATTTCCGTAAAAATACCTGAAAAAAAACCCCAAAATTAAAAAAAAATCCTAAAATTTCCTTAAAAATCCCTAAAAAATCCAAAAGTTTCCTTAGAAATCCCTAAAACATTCCCTAAAAACTTCACAAAAATTCCCTAAAAGTTTTCTAAAAATTCCCCACAAAAATCCAAAAAATTTCCTTTAAAATCCCTAAAAATTCCTTTAAAATTCCCAAAAAATCCCCAAAAGCTCCCTAAAAATTCCTTTTAAAAAATCCTTTAAAAATCCTCTAAAAATCCTTAAAAATTCCTTTAAAAATCCTTAAAAAACCCTAAAAAATTCCCTAAAATTCCCCAAATTCCCCTAAATTATTTCCTGGAGCGCTCAGGGTTCGAAACCCCTCCCCCTTCCTTCCCAAAATTCCCAAAATTCCCCAAATTCCCTTTTATAAAACACTATATTTGTATAAATAGCACCGGGTTTAACCCCAAAAATCCCAATTTTTTTTTTTTTTTTGTTCTTTTTGGTCTTTTTTGGGATGAGGGGAAAATTCCCAAAAATTCCTCAAAATTCCCGAAAAATCCTAAAAAAAAATCCCAAAAAAATTTGGGATTTTCCCCTCTTCGATCCCGATCCCTTTCTTGTCTTATTTAATCCCCTCCCCCCTACCCATTCCCAAAATAATTTTGGTGAGAGGAATAAAAATTCCCGGAAAATTTCGTGGATTTGAGGTTGAAGTTTTTTTTTGGAGGGGAAAAGGGAAAATTTAGGGGGGTGGGGGAGGGGAATTTGGGGAATTTTCTGTGAAATTTTGGGATTTTCCTTTAATTTTTGGAAGATTTTCCTTTAATTTTTGAAGATTTTAATTTTTTTTAGGATTTTCCTTTAATTTTTTAGAACTTTGCATGGAAATTTTGGGAATTCCCTTTGATTTCATTCCTGGGGTCCCCTTTTGGGGTCTCTCTCGTTTTGGGGTCACTTTTGGGGTTTTGGGGTCCCTCCCATTCTTTGGGGTTCCCATTTTGGGTTTGGTCTCTCCCATTTTGGGGTCTCTCAGTTTTGGGGTCTCTCCTGTTTTGGGGTCACTTTTGGGTCTCTGAGTTTTGGGGTCTCTCAGGTGTTTGGGGTCACTTTTGGGGTCTCTCCCTGTTTTGGGGTCTCTCCATTTTGGGGTCTCTCAGTTTTGGGGTCACTCCTGGGGTCCCATTTTGGGGTCTCAGTTTCAGGGTCTCTCAGTTTTGGGGTCACTCAGTTTCGGGGTCACTCAGTTTTGGGGTCACTCCTGGGGTCCCATTTTGGGGTCTCTCAGTTTTGGGGTCTCTCAGTTTTGGGGTCACATGGGGTCTCATTTTGGGGTCTCAGTTTTTGGGGTCTCACTCTTGGGGTCTCTCAGTTTTGGGGTCACTCAGTTTCGGGGTCTCTCAGTTTCGGGTCACTCAGTTTCGGGTCACTCAGTTTGGGGTCTCTCAGTTTTGGGGTCCTCAGTTTCGGGGTCTCTCAGTTTTGGGGTCACTCAGTTTCGGGTCTCTCAGTTTGGGGTCTCTCAGTTTTGGGTCACTCAGTTTGGGGTCTCTCAGTTTCGGGTCTCTCAGTTTCGGGGTCTCTCAGTTTCGGGGTCTCTCAGTTTGGGGTCTCTCAGTTTCGGGGTCTCTCAGTTTGGGGTCTCTCAGTTTGGGGTCCTCAGTTTGGGTTCTCAGTCAGTTTTGGGTCTCTCAGTTTGGGGTCTCTCAGTTTTGGGGTCTCTCAGTTTGGGGTCCACGTTTGGGGTCCTCAGTTGGGCCCGTGCACTCCGTCCAGGTGGCCGCATGCGCGCCGTGCACAACTAGTAAAGCCACATGCGTCCTGGGGGAAACCCCAAAAACCTCCTGACAACACCCAACCACCCCAAAAAACACACCCCAAAAAAAACCCACACCAACAAAATAACACCCCAAAAAATAAAACACACCCCAAAATACACACCCCAACCACAAAAACACCCCAAAAAACACACCCCAAAAAACACCAAAACACCAAAAACCCACAAAACACCAAAAAAAACACCCCAAAAAATACACACCCAAAAAATAAACACACCCCAAAAAAACACCCCAAAAAACACACCCAAAACACACCCCAAAACAACCCAAAAACACACCCCAAAAAACACACCCCAAAAACACACCCCAAAAAACACCCCAAAACACACCCCAAAAAAACACACCCCAAAAAAACACCCCAAAAAACACACACCCAAAAACAACACCCCAAAAAATAAACACACCCCAAAAAACACACCCAAACAACAACACCCCAAAAACACACCCCAAAAACACACCCCAAAAAAACACACCCCAAAAAACACACCCCAAAAACCACACCCCAAAATCCCCCCACCCCAAAAACACACCCCAAAATCCCCACCACCCCAAAAAAAAAACCCCCAAAAAAACCCCAAAATCCCCCACCCCAAACAACCCCCAAAAATTCCAAACCCAAAAAACCCCAAAATACCCCCCAAAAAACCCCAAAATCCCCCCAAAAATTCCCCCAAATCTTCCCCAAACCCCTCAGGATTTGCCCCAAAATCCACCCCAAAAAAACCCTGGGACCCCCCAAAAATCCCAAAGACCCCTCCCCAAAAAACCTGGGACATCCCCCCACCAAAGAAACCCCAAAAAAATCCCAAATCCCAAAAAATTCCCCCAAAATCTTCCCCCAAACCCCCCCAGGATTCACCCCAAAATCGACCCCCAAAAAAAACCCCAAAGACCCCTCCCCAAAAAAACCCAAATCCCCAAAAATTCCCCCCAAAAATCCCCAAAATCTTCCCCCAAACCCCCCAGGATTTGCCCCAAAATCTCCCCCAAAATTCCCAAAGACCCCTCCCCAAAAACCCTCCTGGAAACCCCCCAAAAATCCCAAATCCCAAAAAATTCCCCCCAAAAAAAACCCAAAATCCCAAAGACCCCTCCCCAAAAACCCTCCTGGAAACCTCCCCAAAAATCCCCAAATCCCAAAAAATTCCCCCCTAAAAAACCCCAAAAATCCCCCCAAAAAAACCCCAAAAATTCCCAAAGACCCCTCCCCAAAATACCCCTGGGACCCCCCAAAAAAACCCCAAATCCCAAAAAATTCCCCCCTAAAAATCCCCCCCAAATTCCCCAAGACCCCTCCCCAAAATACCCGTGGGACCCCCCCAAAAAATCCCAAAATTCCCAAAGACCCCTCCCCAAAAACCCTCCTGGAAACCCCCCAAAAATCCCCAAATCCCAAAAAATTCCCCCTAAAAAAACCCAAAAATCCCCCCCAAAAAAACCCCAAAATTCCCAAAGACCCCTCCCCAAAAAACCCCAAAATCCCCCCAAAAAACCCCAAAGACCCCTCCCCAAAAAACCTCCTGAGTTTGGGGTTTTTGGGGAGATTTGGGGGGATTTTGGGGTTTTTTGGGGTTTTTTTGGGGGGATTTTGGGGTTTTTGGAGAGGATTTTGGGGGTTTATTTTGGGGTTTTGGGGTTTTTTGGGGGGGAACTTGGATTTTTGGGGGGATTTTGGGGTTTTTTGGGGTTTTTGGGTTTTTTTTGGGGGGATTTTGTTTTCTTTGGGGGGGATTTTGGGGTTTTTTGGGGTTTTTGGGGTTTTTTTGGGGGGAATTTGGGTTTTTTTGGGGTTTTGGGGTTTTTTTGGGGGGGGATTTTAGGGTTTTTTGGGGGGGATTTTGGGTTTTTTGGATTTTATTTTGTGGGGGATTTGGGGGTTTTTTTTGGGGGGGATTTTGGGTTTTTTTGGGGGGATTATGGGGTTTTGGGGGGGATTTTGGGGTTTTTTTAAGTATTTTTGGTGGTTTTTGGGATTTTTTTGGGGGGGGATTTGGGGTTTTTTTGTGGGGGATTTTGGGGTTTTTTTGGGGGCTTTTTTTAGGGAATTTTTGGGGTTTTTTTTGGGGGGATTTTGGGGTTTTTGGGGGGGAATTTTGGGGTTTATTTGGGATTTTTTTGGGGGGGGTTTTGGGTTTTTGGAGAGGATTTTGGGGTTTTATTTTGAGGGTTTTTTGGGATTTTTTTGGGGGGAATTTGGGTTTTTGGGGGGATTTTGGGGTTTTTTGGGTTTTTTTTTGGGGGGAGATTTTGGGTTTTTTTTTGGGGGATTTGGGTTTTTTGGGGGGATTTTGGTTTTTTTTGGGGGGATTTTGGGGTTTTTTTGAGGAGGATTTTTGGGTTTTTTGGGATTTTTTTGGGGGGATTTGGGGTTTTTTTGGGGGGATTTGGGGTTTTTTTTGGGGGGATTTTGGTTTTTTGGGGGGGAATTTTGGGGTTTTTTGGGATTTTTTTGGGGGGATCTGGGTTTTTTTTTGTGGGATTTTAGGGGGGTTTTTGGGGTTTTGGGGGGATTTTGGGGTTTTTTTGGGGGTGATTTTGGGGGTTTTTTTTAGGAAATTTTGGGGGTTTTTTGGGGGGGATTTTTGGGGTTTTGGGGGGGGATTTTTGGGAGAGATTTTGGGGTTTATTTTGGGTTTTTTGGGGGGAGATTTGGGTTTTTTGGGGGGATTCTGGGGTTTATTTGGGGGGATTTTGGGGTTTTTTTGTGGGGGATTTTGGGGTTTTTGGGGGGATTTTTTGGGATTTTGGGATTTATTTTGGGATTTATTTTGGGTTTATTTGGGTATTTTTGGGGTTTCTCTCTCACCTCGGCGCGGGCGCTGTGGGACTGGAAGAACACGGCCTCCTTGTGCCCACACCTGGGCACGGGGGGGCTCAGGTGAGCTCAGGTGAGTCCCAGGTACCCCCCAGGTGTGTCCCAGATACCCCCAGGTATCCCCAGGTGTGCCCAAGGGAGGGCCCAGATGCCCCCAGGTGTGCCCAGCTGTGCCCAGGTGTATCCCAGGTGTTCCCATGGGCCCCAGGTGTCCCCAGGTGCCTGCCCAGGTGTGCCCAGGTGTGCCCCCCAGGTATTCCCAGGTATCCCCAGGTGGATCTCAGGTATCCCAGGTATCTCAGGTGTATACCAGGTGTCCCAGGTGTATCCAGGTGCCCCAGGTATCCCCAGGTGTGCCCAGGTGTATCCCAGGTATCCCCAGGTGTGCCCAGGTGTATTCCAGGTGTATCCCAGGTGTCCCCAGGTGTATCTCAGGTGTATCCCAGGTGTATCCCAGGTGCCCCCAGGTGTATCTCAGGTATCCCAGGTGTATCCCGGCTGTCCCCAGGTGTATCTCAGTATCCCAGGTATCCCCAGGTGTATCTCAGGTGTCCCAGGTGTATCTCAGGTATCCCCAGGTGTATCCCAGGTGTATCCCAGGTGCCCCCAGGTATCCCAGGTGTATCCCAGGTGCCCCAGGTGTATCTCAGGTATCCCCAGGTGTATCCCAGGTGCCCCCAGGTGTATCTCAGGTATCCCCAGGTGTATCCCAGGTGCCCCAGGTGTATCTCAGGTATCCCCAGGTGCCCCCAGGTGTATCCCCAGGTGTGTGTGTGTCTCTCACTTCTGGCAGGGGTGATCCTCGGTGCGGGGCAGGGTCGGGTCCTGGGACACGTCGGCGATGATCTGCGTCAGCTCACTGCCAGCGGCACAGGCATCAGCAGGACAGCCCCACAATTCCCAGAATTCCCAAAAATCCCACCCAGAACGAGCAGAACAACCCAAACATCAACAGGACAGCCCCAAAATTCCCAAAAAATCCCACCCAGAACGAGCAGAACAACCCAAACATCAACAGGACAGCCCCACGTTCCCAAAAAATCCACCCAGAATGAGCAAAACAACCCAAAATTCCCAAAAAATCCCACCCAGAATGAGCAAAACAACCCAGAATTCCCAAAAATCCCACCCAGAATGAGCAAAACACCCCAAAATTCCCCAAAAATCCCACCCAGAATGAGCAAAACAACCCAGAATTCCCAAAAATCCCCAAAATCCCACCCAGAACGAGCAAAACAACCCAAACATCAACAGGACAGCCCCAAATTCCCAAAATTCCCAAAAATCCCACCCAGAATGAGCAAAACAACCCAAAATTCCCAAAAAATTCCACCCAGAATGAGCAAAATAACCCAAAATTCCCAAAAAATCCACTCAGAATGAGCAAAAAAACCCAAAATTCCCAAAAAAACCCAAACATCAACAGGACAGCCCCAAAAATTCCCAAAAAATCCCATCCAGAAGGAGCAAAAAAACCCAAAATTCCAAAAAAATCCACTCAGAATGAGCAAAAAACCCCAAAATTCCCAAAAAACCCAAACATCAACAGGACAGCCCAAAAATTCCCAAAAAATCCCACCCAGAATGAGCAAAACAACCCAAACATCAGCAGGACAGCCCCAAATTCCCAAAATTCCCAAAAATCCCACCCAGAACAAGCAAAACAACCCAAACATCAACAGGACAGCCCCAAAATTCCCAAAAAATCCCACCCAGAATGAGCAAAAAAAAACCAAAAATCCCACCCAGAATTCACAAAATTCCCAAAAAATCCCCACAAGTCCCACCCAGAATTCCCAAAGATTCCCTAAAAATCTCCCAAATCTCCTCAAATTCCCCCAAATTTTGCCAAATATTCCCAAATATTTTGGAGAATTTTTTAAAGAATATTTGGGATAATTTTTGGGATATTTTGGGATATTTTGGGAATATTTTGAGGAATATTTGGGAATATTTTGGGGCTATTTTTAAAAATATTTTGAGGAATATTATGGAATTCTTTTCGGGATAAACTGGGGATATTTTAGAAATATTTCGGGGATATTTTAAGGAATATTTGGGGCTATTTTGGGAATATTTTGGGAACATTTTAGGAATATTTTGGGAACATTTTGGGGGTAATTTGGGGCTATTTTGGGAGTATTTTTGGGAATATTTGGGGCTATTTTCAGGAATATTTGGGGCTATTTTGGGAGTATTTTTGGGAATATTTGGGGGTATTTTAAAGAATATTTCGGGGTATTTTTGGGAATATTTGGGGCTATTTTGGGAGCATTTTTGGGAATATCTGGGGGTGTTTTCAGGAATATCTGGGGGTGTTTTCAGGAATATCTGGGCTCTCACTCACTCCACTTCGTGGGTGATCTTGTTGACGTAGATGCAGCTGTTGTCGGCCTCCTGCTGATAATCACAGTTCCTGCACTGGGAACGGGCATGGGGCTGGAATGGGGGGACTGGGAATGGGGGAATTGGGAATGGGGACTGGGAATGGGGACTGGGGGGACTGGGATAAACTGGGCTGGACTGGGAATGGGGACTGGGGGGGGATTGGGGGGGACTGGGCTGGGATTGGGAGGGACTGGGACAAACTGGGGTGGACTGGGACAAACTGGGACAAACTGGGATGGACTGGGGGGACTGGGAGGGGACTGGGGGGGACTGGGCCAGCCTGGGCCAGCCTGGGCCAGCCTGGGCCAGCCTGGGCGCTGCTGCTGGTCCCAGTTTGGACTCACGGCGTAGAGCAGGATCCGGTTCTCCTTGTCCTCCTTGGGGTACAGCATGTTGTTACTGGGCAAACTGGGATTACTGGGAGGCCCCGGGGCCGACACCCCACAGCTCCCCCAGCACAGTTCCCAATTTTCCCCTCATAATTCCCATTTTCCCCCTCACGATTCCCCGTTTTTTTCCCCTCACAATTCCCAATTTCCCCCTCACCATTCCCGGTTTTTCCCCCTCACCATCCCCGCTATTTCCCCCTCACCATTCCCGGCTTTTTTCCCCCTCACAATTCCCATTTTTTCCCCTCACAATCCCCATTATTTCCCCTCACAATTCCCGGTTTTCCCCTCACCATCCGCTGTAATTTTCCCCTCACAAATCCCAATTTTCTCCCTCAAAATTCCCATTTTTCCCCCTCACAATTCCCAATTTTCCACCTCACCATTCCCAATTTCCCCCCCCTCACAATTCCCAATTTCCCCTCACCATTCCCTGTATTTTTCCCCTCACAATTCTCATTTTTTCCCCTCACAATTCCCAATTTCCCCCCCTCACAATTCCCGATTCCCCCCCCCCCCAATTCCCAATTTCCCCTCACCGTTCCCTGTATTTTCCCCCTCACAATTCCCATTTTTCCCCTCACCGTTCCCTGTATTTTCCCCCTCACAATTCCCATTTTTCCCCTCACCGTTCCCTGTATTTTCCCCCTCACAATTCCCATTTTTCCCCTCACCGTTCCCTGTATTTTCCCCCTCACAATTCCCATTTTTCCCCCTCACAATTCCCATTTCCCCCTCACCATCCCCGCTCTTCCCCCTCACCGTTCCCGCCATTCCCCCCCCCCACCCGGTCATTCCCGGAGCCCTCCCGCCGCATTCCCGCTGTTTCCCCCGCCGCATTCCCGCGGTTTTCCCCGGTTTTTCCCGCTGTTTCCCCCTCACCATTCCTGGCAGAACCGGATCCCTACAAAGCCCGGCTCGTAGGCGCCATCTCCCTCCATGGCTGCCTCTCCGCTTCCTCCCTCCTCCCATTGGTTAAACCACCCGTCAATCACTCCCTTCCCCTTTTCTCATTGGTCACATCCCCCTAGACCCGCCAATGCCTTATTCCTATTGGCCGAGCCTCTTCGCCTCGCCTCTTCCTTATTTTTATTGGCCCATCCACTTAGACACGCCTTTCCCATCTTCCTATTGGCTAAGCCACTCTTTTCCCCACCCTCCCTCTCTTCCTATTGGTTAATCCACGCTTCCCACCCTCTTGCTCGTCTATTGGCTCATTTCCCCTTCCTCCCGCCTTTCCTCGATCGCTATTGGTCGCGCTCTCTCACGTGACGCCCTTCTCCAGCTCCGATTGGCCGCTCCCTCACCGGTCCCGGCTGTGGCGGCCCGTGAAGGTTCCAGAAGCGGCTCCGGTTCGGGCGGGCCCGGCGCCGCTCGGGGCTCCCGGCGGATCCCGGCTCGGGGATCCCGGCTCGGGGATCCCGGCTCGGGGATCCCGGCGGATCCCGGCTCGGGGATCCCGGCTGCTCCCGGCTCGGGCTCCCGGCGGATCCCGGCGGATCCCGGTTCGGGCGGGCCCGGCACCGCTCGGGGCTCCCGGCGGTTCCCAGCTCGGGGCTCCCGGCTGCTCCCGGTTCGGGGCTCCCGGCGGATCCCGGCTGCTCCCGGTTCGGGGCTCCCGGCGGTTCCCAGCTCGGGACTCCCGGCTGCTCCCGGTTCGAGTCTCCCGGCTGCTCCCGGTTCGAGTCTCCCGGCTGCTCCCGGTTCGAGTCTCCCGGCTGCTCCCGGCTCGGGTATCCCGGCTGCTCCCGGCTCGGGTATCCCGGCTGCTCCCGGCTCGGGTATCCCGGCTGCTCCCGGCTGCTCCCGGCTCGAGTCTCCCGGCTGCTCCCGGCTCGGGTATCCCGGCTGCTCCCGGCTGCTCCCGGCTCGGTATCCCGGCTGCTCCGGCTCGGTATCCGGCTGCTCCCGGCTGCTCCCGGCTCGGGTATCCCGGCTGCTCCTCCCGGCTGCTCCCGGGCTCCGGCGGTATCCCGGCTGCTCCCGGCTCGGGTATCCCGGCTGCTCCCGGCTGCTCCCGGCTCGGGTATCCCGGCTGCTCCCGGCTGGTTCCCGGCTTCCCTGTCCGCTCGGTTATCCCGGCGGCTCCCGGCGGTTCCCGGTTCCCTTGTCGGGGCTGCCGAGCCATGAACGGCGGCGGGAGCGCGGCGGGCCCGGTGTGGCTGGCGGTGAGCAGCTCCCTGAACGCTTTCCGCGCCTGCAAGCGCTTCTCGCCCGCGCTCACCATCGCCGAGCTCAAGGTACCGGCGGAGACAGGGAATGGGGGAAAGGGGACCGGGCTGGGATAACGGGAACCGGGACCGGGATAACGGGACCGGGCTGGGATAACGGGAACCGGACGGGATAACGGGAACGGACTGGGGAGTGGGACCGGGACTGGGATAACGGGAACCGGGCTGGGATAACGGGAACCGGGCTGGGAGTGGGACCGGACTGGATAACGGGAACCGGGACTGGGGAGTGGGAGACCGGGCTGGGATAACGGAACCGGATGGGAGTGGGAACGGGAACTGGATAAGGGACCGGGGCTGGGATAACGGGAACCGGGGCTGGATAACGGGAACTGGGGCTGGGATAACGGGAACCGGGACTGGGGAGTGGGAACCGGGGACTGGGATAACGGGAACCGGACTGGGGTGGGAACCGGGGCTGGGATAACGGGAACCGGGAATGGGGAGTGGGAACCGGGGCTGGGATAACGGGAACCGGAATGGGGAGTGGGAACCGGGGCTGGGATAACGGGAACCGGAATGGGGAGTGGGAACCGGGACTGGGATAACGGGAACCGGGACTGGGGAGTGGGAACCGGGAATGGAATAACGGGAACCGGGAATGGGGAGTGGGAACCGGGAATGGAATAACAGGAACTGGGACTGGGATAACGGGAACTGGGACTGGGGAGTGGGAACGGGACTGGGATAACGGGAACCGGGACTGGGATAACGGGAACCGGGACTGGGATAACGGGAACCGGGACTGGGATAACGGGAACTGGGGTTGGGATAACGGGAACCGGGACTGGGATAACGGGAACTGGGGTTGGGATAACGGGAACTGGGGTTGGGATAACGGGAACCGGGACTGGGGAATGGGAACCGGGACTGAGGAATGGGAACCAGGATTGGAATAACAGGAACCGGGACTGGGATAACGGGAACTGGGATTGGGATAACGGGAACCGGGACTGGGGAATGGGAACTGGGATTGGAATAACGGGAACGGGGATTGGAATAACGGGAACTGGGATTGGGATAACGGGAACCGGGACTGGGAACCGGGTTTGGGAACCGGGACTGGGGACTGGGAACCGGGACTGAGGAATGGGAACCGGGACTGGGATAACGGGACCTGGGACTGGGACTGGGGAACGGGGACCAGGATAACGGGAACTGGGATTGGGATAACGGGGAAAGGGAAATGGAATTGGGGAATGGGAACTGGGATTGGGATAACGGGAACTGGGACTGGGACTGGGACTGGGAGAGGGGAACCGGGGCCAGGGAAACGGGAACTGGGACTGGGATAACGGGGAATGGGACTGGCAGAGGGGAACCGGGACTGGGATAATGGGAACTGGGACTGGGGAATGGGACCCAGGACCAGGAAAACAGGAACTGGGACTGGGATAACGGGAACTGGGGTTGGGATAATGGGAACTGGGACTTGTCCCCCCCTAAACCCGAACTGGGAGCCCCAAAGCCCAAACTGGGAGCACTGGGACTCCCGCACCGTCCTCTCCCAGTGCCATTCCCAGTGCTCCCAGCGTCTCTCCCAGTATTTCCAGTATCCCCAGTGTCTCTCCCAGTATCCCCAGTGCCATTCCCAGTATCCCCAGTGTCTCTCCCAGTATCCCCAGTGCCATTCCCAGTATCCCCAGTGTCTTCCCAGTATCCCCAGTGCCATTCCCAGTATTCCCAGTATTCCCAGTGCCATTCCCAGTATCCCCAGTGCCATTCCCAGTATCCCCAGTGCCATTAGCCCAGTATTCCCAGTATCCCCAGTGCCATTCCCACTATCCCCAGTGTCTCTCCCAGTATTCCCCAGTCCATTCCCAAGCATTCCCCTGCCTTCCCAGTATCCCCGAGTGCCTGATTCCCAGTATCCCCAGTGCCATTCCCAGTATCCCCAGTGCCATTCCCAGCATTCCCAGTGTCCTGTTGTCCCATTCCAGTGCAAGCTGGAGCTGGTGGTGGGCTCCCCTGCCTCCTGCATGCACCTGGAGCTGTTCGGGGCCCAGGATGAGCCCCTGGGCGCCCTGGACTGCGACGAGGCCCTGCTGGGCTCCTACCCCGTCAGTGATGGCTGCCGCCTGCACGTGAGACACCTGGGGGACACACCTGGGGGGACACCTGGGGGGACACGGCTGGGGGGACACACCTGGGGGGATACACCTGGGGGGGATACACCTGGGGGGATACACCTGGGGGGACACCCGAGGGGATACACCTGGGGGGATACACCTGGGGGGATACACCTGGGGGGATACACCTGGGGGGGATACACCTGGGGGGACACCCGAGGGGATACACCTGGGGGGATACACCTGGGGGATACACCTGGGGGGGATACACCTGGGGGGGATACACCTGGGGGGATACACCTGGGGATATACCTGGGGGGGATACACCTGGGGGGGACACACCTGGGGGGGACACACCTGGGGGGATACACCTGGGGATATACCTGGGGGGGATACCCTGGGGGGATACACCTGGGGGGGACACGGCTGGGGGGACACACCTGGGGGGACACGGCTGGGGGGACACACCTGGGGGGATACACCTGGGGGGACACGGCTGGGGACACACCTGGGGAGACGGCTGGGGGGACACCTGGGGGGACACCTGGGGAACACAGCTAGGGACACGGCTGGGACACACCTGGGGACACACCTGGGACACACCTGGGACACACCTGGGACAGCTGGGGACACAGCTGGGGACAGCTGGGGACACACCTGGGACAGCTGGGGACGCACCTGGGGGGACAGCTGGGGACACGGCTGGGACACACCTGGGGACACACTTGGGACACACCTGGGACACACCTAGGACACCTGGGGACACAACTGGGGACAGCTGGGGACACACCTGGGACAGCTGAGCACACCTGGGGCACCTCAGTGTCACCTGTGCCACCCCCTGGTGTCCCCATCCCCCCCAGTATCCCAGTATCCCAGTACCCCAAGTATCCCAAATATTCCCAATATTCCCAGTACCCCAGTACCCCAGTGTCCCCAGTGTCCCCAGTGTCCCCGTCCCCCACGTCCCGTGTCCCTGTCCCAGGTCACCGACCGCAGCGGGGCCCGGGCGGGGCAGTTCGAGGACCTGAGCCAGGTGGCCAAGTACGAGATGGCCGAGAGCGACTACGACAAGAGGACAGGTGGCCACGGGGACACTGGGGACACCGGGGGGCGGGGGGGGACACTGGGGACATTGAGGGGTTGGGGACACTGGGGACATTTGGGGGTTGGGGTCCTGGGCCAGGTGGCCGAGTACGAGGTGGCCGAGAGCGACTACGACAAGAGGACAGGTGGCCACGGGGACACTGGGGACACCGGGGCTGGGAATGGGAACGGGACCAAGAACGGGACCAGGAGTGGCCCCAGCGTGTCCCTGTCCCCAGAGTGCCACCCACAGAGTGTCCCTGTCCCCAGATGCCACCCCACAGAGTGTCCCTGTCCCCAGAGTGCCACCCCACAGGGTGTCCCTGTCCGTGTCCCGTCCCAAGTGCCCCACGAGTGTCCCTGTCCCAGAGTGCCACCCAGAGTGTCCCTGTCCGTGTCCCTGTCCCCAGAGTGCCACCCCACAGAGTGTCCCTGTCCCCAGAGTGCCACCCCACAGGGTGTCCCTGTCCGTGTCCCTGTCCCCAAAGTGCCACCCCACAGAGTGTCCCTGTCCCCAGAGTGCCACCCCACAGAGTGTCCCTGTCCGTGTCCCTGTCCCCAAAGTGCCACCCCACAGGATGTCCCTGTCCCCAAAGTGCCACCCCAAATGACGTCCCTGTCCCTGTCTCTGTTCCCGCAGAGCCCGTGTGCTCCTGGGGCCTCCGGGAACGGGAATGGGCACGGGAACGGGAACGGCAGCGGGAGTGGGAACGGGAATGGATCCAGGACAGGGACCGGGAACGGGACCAGCGTGTCATTGTCCCCAGCGTGTCCCTGTCCCCTGTCCCTGTCCCCACAGAGCCCGTGTGCTCCTGGGGCCACCGGGAACGAGAACGGGAATGGGAATAGGAATGGGAACGGGACCGGGAGTGGGATCATCACATCCCTGTCCCCAAAGTGCCACCAAAAATGACACCCACGATGTCTGCTGTCCCTGTCCCCTCTGAGTCGGTTCGCTCCTTCCTGCGGCAGCGCTCCTGGGGCCGCTGGGATCGGGAATGGGAGCAGGAGCGGGAATAGGAACGGGACCGGGAGCGAGAATGGGAATGGGAACAGGAACGGGACTGGGAGCGGGACCAGCATGTCCCTGTCCCCAAAGCGCCACCTGTGCCGTGTCCCCCGATGTCCCCAATCCCTGTCCCTGCAGAGTCCATGTGCTCCTGGGGCCACCGGGAACGGGAATGGGAACAGGAACGGGACCGAGATTGGGACCGGGAGCGGGACCAGCGCGTCCCTGTCCCCAAAGCGCCACCCGTGCTGTGTCCCCCGATGTCCCCAATCCCTGTCCCTGCAGAGTCCATGTGCTCCTGGGGCCACCGGGAGCGGGAATGGGCACAGGAACGGGACCAGGACCGAGACCGGGACTGGGAGCGGGATCAGCGCGTCCCTGTCCCCAAAGCGCCACCCGTGCCGTGTCCCCTGATGTCCCCTGATGTCCGCTGTCCCTGTCCCCGCAAAGTCCATGTGCTCCTGGGGCACCGGGAGCGGGAATGGGCACAGGAACGGGACTGGGAGCGGGATCAGCGCGTCCCTGTCCCCAAAGCGCCACCCGTGCCGTGTCCCCTGATGTCCCGTGATGTCCCCGCAGAGTCGGTTCGCTCCTTCCTGCGGCAGCGCTCCTGGGGCCGCTGGGACCGGGAGCGGGAGCAGGAGCGGCAGCGGCAGCGGGAGCAGCGGCGCGCGCAGGAGGCGGCGGCGGCGGCGGCGCTGCCGCTCGGGGCTCGCTGCGAGGTGCGGGTGCCGGGCCAGCCGAGCCGCAGGGGCACCATCGCCTTCGTGGGTGCGCGCCGCCCCTCCTCTGTCACCCCCTTGGCACCCTTTGGCACCCCTTTGGCACCCCTTTGGCACCCCCTTTGTCACCCTTTGTCACCCTTTTTCACCCCTTTGTCACCCTTTGTCACCCTTTTGTCACCCCCTTGTCACCCTTTGGCACCCCTTTGTCACCCCCTTGTCTACCTTTGGCACCCCGTTGTCATCCCCTTGTCACCCCGTTGTGACCCTTTGGCACCCCTTGTCACCCTTTGTCACCCTTTGTCACCCCCTTGTCACGCTTTTGTCACCCCTTTGTCACCCTTCTGTCACCCCTTTGTCACCCCTTGTCACCCCTTTGTCACCCTTTGTCACCCTTGTCACCCTTTGTCACCCTTTGGTCACCCTTTGTCACCCCCTTGTCACCCCTTTGTCACCCTTTGTCACCCTTTGTCACCCTTGTCACCCTTTGTCACCCCTTGTCACCCCTGTCACCCTTCTGTCACCCCCTTTGTCACCCCCTTGTCCCCCTTTTCACGTCATTTATTTTTGGTCACCCTTTGTCTACTGTTTGTAACGATTCAACCTTTGGTCCTACGTGCCCTTGGCACCCCTTGGTTCGGGGCTGTTTTGTTACCGTGGATTCTGGCACTTTGTTTTAGGGATTTGGGATTTGGGGTTTGGTTTATTTGTGATGTTGCGAGTTTTTGGAATTGGAGATTTGGGATTTGAGATTTGGGGTATTTGGGGGGATTTGGGGAGTTGGAGGGATTTGGGGATTTGGGGGATTTGGGATTTGGGGATTGGGGATTTGGGGAGATTGATTGGAGGGATTTGGGGAATTGGGGAGATTTGGGGAGTTTTGGGGAGTTTGGGGATGGGAATTTGGGGGAGATTTGGGAGTTTGGAGGATTTGGGGAATTTGGGGAGATTTGGGGAGTTTGGAGGATTTGGGGGAATTTGGGGAGATTTGGGATGTGGGGATTTGGGGAGTTTGGAGGGATTTGGGGAATTTGGGGAGATTTGGGAGTTTGGAGGATTTGGGGATTTGGGGAGATTTGGGGGGATTTGGGGAGTTTGGAGGGATTTGGGGGAATTTGGGGGAGATTTGGGTTGAGGATTTGGGGATTTGGGGAATTGGGGAGATTTGGGGAGTTGGAGGGATTTGGGGAATTTGGGGAGATTTGGGAGTTTGGAGGGATTTGGGGAATTTGGGGGAGATTTGGGGAGTTTGGAGGATTTGGGGGAATTTGGGGAGATTTGGGGAGTTTGAGGATTTGGGGAGTTTGGGGAGATTTGGGGGTTTGGAGTTGGAGTTTGGGGATTGGGGAGATTGGGAGTTTGGAGGGATTTGGGGGAATTTGGGGGAGATTTGGAGTTTGGAGGGATTTGGGGATTTGGGGAGATTTGGGGAGTTTGGAGGGATTTGGGGAATTTGGGGAGATTTGGGGAGTTTGGAGGGATTTGGGGAATTTGGGGAGATTTGGGGAGTTTGGAGGATTTGGGGAATTTGGGGAGATTTGGGGGTTTGGAGGGATTTGGGGAATTTGGGGAGTTTGGAGGGAATTTGGGGAATTTGGGGGAGATTTGGGGAGTTTGGAGGGATTTGGGGAATTTGGGGGAGATTTGGGGAGTTTGGAGGGATTTGGGGAATTTGGGGAGTTTGGAGGATTTGGGGAATTTGGGGAGATTTGGGAGTTTGGAGGATTTTGGGGGATTGGGGGGATTGGGAATTGGAGGATTGGGATTGGGGAGATTTGGGGAGTTTAGGATTGGGGATTTGGGGAGATTTGGGGAGTTTGGAGGGATTTGGGGGATTTGGGGAGATTTGGGGAGTTTGGAGGGATTTGGGGATTTGGGGGAGATTTGGGGGAGTTTTGGGAGTTTTCTCGCTTATCTCTCTTATCTCCCCTATCCCTTATCTCTCATCCGTTGTATCTCACCCTTATCTCTCTCACCCCTTATCTCCCTTATCTCTTATCGCCCTTATCCCTTATCTCTTTCTCATCTCCCCTTGCTCTCCCTTATCTCCCATCCCTTATCTCTCTTATCACCCTTATCTCCCTTATCTCTCACCCCTTATCTCTTTTATCTCTTATCTCTCCTTTATCTCCCACCCCTTATTTCTCCCCTATCTCCCTTATCTCACATCCCATATCTCCAATCCCTTATCTCTTATCTCCCCTTATCCCTTATCTCTCACCCTTATCTGTCTCACTTATCTCTTTCTTATCCCCCTTATCTCTCCCATCCCTTATCTCTCCATATCTCCCATCCCTTATATCTTATCTCCCATCCCTTATCTCTTATCTCTCACCCTTTATCTCCCATATCTCCCATCCCTTATCTCTTATCTCTCCCCTCCCTTATCTCTCCCCTATCTCCCCTCCCTTATCTCTCCCTTATCTCCCTCCCTTATCTCTCCCCTATCTCCCACCCCTTTATCTTATCTCTCACCCCTTATCTCCCCTATCTCCCATCCCTTATCTCTTATCTCTCACCCTTTATCTCCCCTATCTCCCATCCCTTATCTCTTATCTCTCCCATCCCTTATCTCCCCTATCTCCCCTCCCTTATTCTCCCCTCTCCCCCCCTTATCTCCCCTATCTCCCTCCCTTATCTCTCCCCTATCTCCCCTCCCTTATCTCTCCCTATCTCCACCCTTATCTCTTATCTCTCACCCTTATCTCCCCTATCTCCCATCCCTTATCTCTTATCTCTCACTCTTTATCTCCCTTATCTCCCACCCCTTATCTCCCATATCTCTCACCCCTTATCTCCCAAACCCCCCACCCCTTATCTCCCCATATCTCCCACCCTTATCTCTATCTCTATCCCCTTCCTCTTATCTCTCCCTTATCTCTCCCCTATCTCCCTTATCTCTTATCTCTCCCAGCCTGGGGGGCCGCCGTTATTTCGAGTGCCCCCCCAAGTTCGGCGCCTTCGTGCGCCCCCTGCAGGTCACGCCCGGCGCGTTCCCGCCCGAGGACGACGGCCTCGAGGAGCTCTGAGGGAATTCCCGAAAATCCACCAGGGAATTCCCGCCCAGCCACCAGGGAATTCCCGCAAATCCACCGCATTCCCAGCGAGCCCGCCTGATCCCGCCTCGTTATTGGGGAAAATCCGCGCGGAGCCCGCCGGCTGGGGGGGGAGGGGAGGATTCCTCCCATGGCGGGATTTGGGGGATTTGGGGGAGGAGCTGGAATCTTTGGGGGTGGGAGGATTCCCGCCGGGATTCCCAAAATTCCCATCGGGATCCCAAAATTCCCATCGGGATCCCAAAATCCCTTCTGGGATCCCAAAATTCCCAGAGGGATTCCTAAAATTCCCTCCAGGATCCCCCAGAATTCCCACTGGGATTCCCAAATTCCCTCTGAGATCCCAAAATTCCTTCCAGGATCCCAAATTTCCCTCCAGGATCCCAAAATTCCCACCGGGACTCCCAAAATTCCCACTGGGATCCCAAATTTCCCTCCAGGATCCCCAAAATTCCTTCTGGGATCCCAAAATTCCCACAGGGATTCCCAAATTTCCTCTGAGATCCCAAAATTCCTTCCAGGATTCCCAAAATTCCCACCAAGATCCCAAAATTCCCCCAGAATTCCCAAAATTCCCTCTGGGATCCCAAAACCGCCCCACATTTGGCAATCAAAGGGGCGTGGCTTCGGGGCGGGGGGGCGGGGGCGGGGCCGCAGTGATTAACAGGGGGATCAGCCAATCAGAACACGGGGCCTGGGGAGGGGGCGTGGCCGCGGCAATTGACGGGGGGGGCATTGGCCAATCAGGGTGGGGTCTGGGGGCGCGGCTACGATGATTGACAGGGAATCAGCCAATCAGAGGGCGGGGTCTGGGGAGAGGGTGGGGCTGCATTGATTGACAGGGGGACCAGCCAATCAGAACACCGGGCCTGGGGAGGGGGCGGGGACGCGGCGATTGATGGGGGTGTCGGCCAATTGGGGGGGGGGGGGTGTCTGGGGGGGGGAGGGGGTGGGGTTGCAGTGATTGACAGGGAGAGATCGGCCAATGGGATCTCAGGGTGTGGGCGTGGTCCGTGCATGCTAATGAGCTGCAGATGGGGCGTGGCTTCCAGAAAAGGGGCGTGGTCAGTGTGGGGCGGATTCCCAGTCCAATCCCAGTTCAATCCCAATCTTCCATTTCCGAATTCCCAGTCCAATCCCAGTTTCCCCAGTCCAATCCCAATTTTCCAATTCCCAGATAATCCCAGTCCAGTCCCAATTGCCCTCCCTGGTTCCCAGTTCCCAGTCCATCCCAGTTCAATCCCAATCTTCTGTTTCCCTATTCCCAGTCCAATTCCCAGTCCATTCCAGTTTGCCCAGTCCAATCCCAATTTCCAGTCCCAATTCCCATTTCCCCATCCCAGTTCAATCCCAGTTCCCAATTCCCAGTCCAATCCCAATTTCCAGTCCCATTTCCCAATTCCCAGTTAATCCCAGTCTGATCCGTTTTCCCAGTCCAATTCCCAGTTTCCTTCCCCAGTTCAATCCCAGTTTTCCAGTTCCCATTCCCAATTCCCAGTTTAATCCAAATTTTCCCAGTTCAATCCCAATTTTCCAGTTCCCAATTCCTAGTTTACCCAGTTCAATCCCCCTTTTCCCAGATAAATCCCAATTTCCCTCCCCATTTCCCAATTCCCAGTTAATCCCAGTTAAATCCCACTTTTCCCAGTCCAATCCAAATTTTCCATTTCCCAATTCCCAGTCCAATCCTGGTTTCCCTCCCCAATTCCCAGTCCATCCCAGTTTGCCCAGTCCAATCCCAATTTTCAGTCCCAATCCCAGTTCCCAATTCCCATTTCCCAATTCCCATTTCCCAATTCCCAGTTAATCCCAGTCTGCCCAGTCCGATCCCAGTTTGCCCAGTCCAATTCCAGTTTCCTTTCCCAGTTAAATCCCAGTTTTCCAGTTCCCATTCCCAATTCCCAGTTGATCCCAATTCATCCCAGTTAAATCCCAATTTCCCTCCCCATTTCCCAGTTCAATCCCAATTTTCCAGTTCCCATTCCCAATTCCCAGTTTAATCCAAATTTTCCCAGTTAAATCCCAATTTTCCAGTTCCCAATTCCCAGTTAATCCCTGTTCAATCCCAGTCCAACCCCACTTTTCCCAGTTAAATCCCAATTTTCCAGTTCCCATTCCCAATTCCAGTTTAATCCCAATTTTTCAGTTCCCAATTCCCAGTTGCTCCCAGTTAAATCCCAATTCCGTTTCCCCAGTCCAATCCCAGTCCACCCCCAATTTCCCGGGAATTTCCTTTTTTTTCCAAGGAAAAATCGCCGCAGCCGCCTCCGCTTTATTTTAAATCCTTTTTTTTTTTTTTTTTTTTTTTTTTTGTTCTTTTTTCTCTCCTTTTTTTTTGCCTCTTTTTTTTTTTTTCTCTTCCTTCCTTTTTTTTTTTTTTTGGATTTTGGATTTTTCCAACAATTCCTGGGGCTTTTCCTCATGCACGAAATCCCAAAAAAATCCCCCAAAAAAATCCCGGGAAAAAGGAACCAAAAAAACAAAATTAAAAAAAAAAAAAAATTCCTTTAAAAACATCCTTGAAATTCAGATTTTTCCGGGATTTCCAGCCCCAAAATTCCCCCCTTGGATGCCCCAAAATCCCAAATTTTCCTGGCAGAATTCCCAAAAATTTCCAGGTGCGCTGAAAATTCCGATTTTGGGGGTTTTTTTTGGGTGGTTTTGGGTTATTTTTTAAAATTTTCTTTATTATTTAAACAATAATTTACGGCGGCTCCAAACTTTTCCATTTTTCCTTTTCCGTGGGGTTCGCTCAAAATTTAAAAAATCCCAAAAAAAAACCGGGAAAAAAGGAAAAAAATAAATTGGAAAAATTAAATTTATGGGAAAGAAAAAAACCCCGATAATTCAGGAATTTTGTCCTGAATGTGGTGGAAAAATTGGAATTTTTTTGGCGTTTTTTTTTCCTTTTTTTTCCCGATTTTTTTGGGGGAGAAGCGGCTCCAAATTCCCAGGGTTTGGATTTTCCTTCGGGATTTTCCCTCCCGGCGCCAAAATTCCCCCCAAAGGATCGTGCGGCTGGAAAAGGGGAATTTTTTGGGGAAAAAAGGGAATTTTTGGGGAAAAAAAGGGAATTTTTGGGGAAAAAAGTGATTTTTTTTTTTTTTTTTGGAAAAAATGTGGATTTTTGAGGGGAAAAAAGGGAATTTTTTAGGGAAAAAATAAGTGGATTTTTGGGGAAAAAAGGTGAATTTTGGGGGGGGAAAAAGGCGAATTTTTAAGGAAAAAAGGGAAATTTGGGGAAAAAAAGGCGATTTTTTTTAAAAAACACATTTTTATGGGGAAAAAAAAATCCAGTTTTTGAGAGGAAAAAAGATCGAATATTTTGGGGAAAAAAATCCAACCTTTGAGGAAAAAAATCAAATATTTGGGAAAAAAAATCAAATTTTTTTGGGTTAAACCCCCCATTTTTATGGGGAAAAAAAAATCCAATTTTTGAGGGGAAAAAAATATTTTTGAAAAAAGCGCCAATTTTGGGGCGGAAAACCCCAAATTTTTTTTTTGAAAAAAAAAATCGAATTTTTGAGGTTAAAAACCCCGGGTTTTTTTCCGCGTTTTTTCCCCAATTTTTTGGCTGTTTTTTTTATTTTTTATTATTATTTTGGGGGGGATTTTTGGGATCGGGAAAATTTTTTTGGGGGATTTTTGTGTCCTGGGGGGTCCAGGTCAGCCCAGGCCCGAGTGGGGGCGGCTCTGGGACCCCCAAAATCCCCCAATTCCCGATTTTTGCCCCCAAATTCCCGATTTTTGCCTCGAAATTCCCGATTTCCCCCCCCAATTCCCGATTTTTGCCCCCCAAGGTCCCCGGGGTTGGATGAAAAGGCCGAATTGGGGAGGGGGGGGGCGGCCACGCCCACCCAAGCCCCGCCCCCGTAAGTGCTTTGGGGCGGAGCCGAGGGAATTTTGGGGATTTGGGGAATTTTGGATTTTTTGGGGATTTTGGGATTCGGGTCTGAGGAGCCGCGGTGAGCGAGGGCGGCCTCGGGTGGAGTTTGGGCCACCTGGGATGGACCCTGGGCCACCTGGGATCTCCTGGGATGGACCCTGGGCCACCTGGGATCTCCTGGGATGGACCCTGGGCCACCTGGGATCTCCTGAGATGGACCTTGGGCTACCTGGGATGGACCTTGGGCCACCTGGGATCTCCTGGGATGGACCCTGGGCCACCTGGGATCTCCTGAGATGGACCTTGGGCTACCTGGGATCTCCTGGGATGGACCTTGGGCTACCTGGGATGGACCCTGGGCCACCTGGGATCTCCTGGGATGGACCTTGGCCACCTGGGATCTCCTGGGATGGACCTTGGGCCACCTGGGATCTCCTGGGATGGACCTTGGGCTACCTGGGATCTTCTGGAATGGACCTTGGGCTACCTGGGATGGACCTTGGGCCACCTGGGATCTCCTGGGATGGAGCTTGGGCCACCTGGGATCTTCTGGAATGAAACTTGGGCTACCTGGGATCTTCTGGAATGGACCTTGGCCACCTGGGATGGACCTTGGGCTACCTGGGATCTCCTGGGATGGACCTTGGGCCACCTGGGATCTCCTGGGATGGACCTTGGGCAACCTGGGATGAACCCTGGGCAAACTTGGATGGACTTCAGGCAACCTTGAAAGGGCCCTGGGCCACCTGGGATGGACCTTGGATCACCCTGGGCAACCTTGGCTCTCCTGGATGGACCTTGGGCCCCCTTGGACCACCTGGAACGGACCCTGGGTCACCTGGGATGGACCTTGGGCCACCTGGGATGGGCCCTGGGCCACCTGGGATCTCCTGGGCTGGACCTTGGGCAACGATGGCCGAGCCTTGGATGCCGCTGGTGAACCTTCAACCACCTTGGGCCACCTGGGATGGACCTTGGACCATCTTGCAGAACCTTGGACCACGGTGGGCCACCCTGGATGGACTCTGGGCCACTTCAGACCACCCTGGATGCCCTCCAGGCCACCGTGGCTCATGGTGGATGACCCCTGGACCACCTGGAATGACCTTCTGGCCATTTTGGACACCCCTGGATGACCCCTGGACCACCTGGAATGACCTTCTGGCCATTTTGGACCCCCCTGGATGACCCCTGGACCACCTGGAATGACCTTCTGGCCATTTTGGACCCCCCTGGATGACCCCTGGACCACCTGGAATGACCTTCTGGCCATTTTGGACCCCCCTGGATGACCCCTGGACCACCTCCACTGACCTTCTGGCCACACGGGACCGTGCTGGATGACCCTTGGACCACCTGGAATGACCCTTGGACCACCTGGAATGACCCTCAGGCAACCCTGGACCACCTGGAATGACCTTCTGGCCAACTTGGACCACCTGGGATGACCCTCAGACCATCTTGAGTGACTCTTGACCCACCTTGAATGACCCTCAGGTCACCTTGGACCACGCTGGATGACCCCTGGACCACCTGGAATGACCTTCTGGCCAACCTGGACCACCTCCAACGCCCCTCAGACCACCTTGGATGACCCTTGGAGCTCTCAGGCCCACCCTGGATGACCCTCAGGCCACCTTGGCCCACCATGGATGACCCTTGGTCCACCTGGAATGACCCTCAGACCATCTTGAATGACCCTCAGGCCACCTTGGACCACCATGGATGACCCTTGGTCCACCTGGAATGACCCTCAGACCATCTTGAATGACCCTCAGGCCACCTTGGACCACCTGGAATGACCCTCAGACCATCTTGAATGACCTTCTGGCCACCTTGGCCCACCATGGATGACCCTTGGTCCACCTTGAATGACCTTCTGGCCACCCTGGAATGACCCTCAGACCACCATGGATGACTCTTGGCCCACCCTGTCCACCCCTCAGACCACCTTGGACCACGCTGGATGACCCCTGGACCACGCTGGATGACCCTCAGGCCACCTTGAACCACCACAGATGACCCTTGAGCCTCTCAGGCCCACCTTGAATGTCCCTCAGACCACTCTGGATCACCATGGATGACCCCTGGACCATCTTGAATGACCCTCAGATCAGCATGGATGACCCTTGGACCACCTTGGACCATGCTGGGTGACCCCTGGCCCACCTGGAATGACCCTCAGGCCACCTTGAATCACCACAGATGACCCTTGGACCATCTTGAATGACCCCTGGCCCACCTCGAATGACCCTCAGATCACCATGGATGACCTTCAGACCACTCTGGATCACCATGGATGACCCTCAGACCACCATGGATGACCCTCAGACCATGGGTGACCCTCAGACCATGGATGACCCTCACACCATGGATGACCCTCAGACCACTCTGGATCACCATGGATGACCCTCACACCATGGGTGACCCTCACACCATGGATGACCCTCAGACCATGGATGACCCTCACACCATGGATGACCCTCAGACCATGGATGACCCTCACACCATGGATGACCCTCACACCATGGATGACCCTCACACCATGGATGACCCTCACACCACGGATGACCCTCAGACCACTCTGGATCACCATGGATGACCCTCACACCATGGATGACCCTCAGACCACCATGGATGACCCTCAGACCATGGGTGACCCTCAGACCATGGATGACCCTCAGACCACTCTGGATCACCATGGATGACCCTCAGACCACCATGGATGACCCTCAGACCATGGATGACCCTCAGACCATGGATGACCCTCACACCACGGATGACCCTCAGACCACGGGTGACCCTCACACCACGGATGACCCTCACACCACGGGTGACCCTCACACCACGGATGACCCTCACACCACGGATGACCCTCACACCACGGATGACCCTCAGACCACTCTGGCCCACCACAGCTGACCCCTGACCGCCTCTCGGGCCACCACCCCCCCCACCTCATCCACCCCGTTCCCCGAGGCGACCCCAACGTCCATCTGTCCATCCGTCCGTCCATCCATCCATCCACCCACCACAGTCTGCCCCGCCCCCGCCTGGCCGAGCTCCACGGGACCCCCGAGCCCGAGCCCCCCGAGGTCCGAGCCCATCCCCCACCCCCCTCCTCCTCCTCAAGGCTCCAGCGGCTCCGGCGGCGGCGACGGCGTCCGGGCAGGAGAAGGCGGCGCCGGCGCCGGGAAAGGTCCGGCCGGAGGGGCGGGGCCCGGCGAGCTGGGCGTGTCCCCGGGGGGGCGGGGCGGGAAGAAGAAGGGGCACTGGTGGATGAAGAGTTCGATGATTGTCTGGTAGGTGCGCGTGGCCGTCAGCGCGTCCATGGTGGAGAAGTCCGGGCGCATCAGCGTGGGCCAGAAGCAGATGGACAGGTTCTCGCTGGTCATCAGGTTGATGCGGTGCTGTTGGCTCACCCTGGGGTGGGGACAACATCGAAATGACCACTGGGTGGTCAGCAGACCCCAAAAAACCAAAAAAAAACCCAAAATTCCCATCAAAAATGACCGTGGAACCCTCCAGGACAGGTTCTCGCTGGTCATCAGGTTGATGCGGTGCTGTTGGCTCACCCTGGGGTGGGGACAACATCGAAATGACCACTGGGTGGTCAGCAGACCCCAAAAAACCAAAAAAAATCCAAAATTCCCATCCAAAATGACCCAAAAATGACCAAGGAACCCTCCAGGACAGGTTCTTGGTGGTCACCAGGTTGATGCGGTGCTGTTGGCTCACCCTGGGGGGACAATGGGGGGAGTGACCACTGGGTGGTCAGCAGACCCCAAAAAACAAAAAAAAACCCCAAAATTCCCATCAAATATGACCGTGGAACCCTCCAGGACAGGTTCTCGCTGGTCACCAGGTTGATGCGGTGCTGTTGGCTCACCCTGGGGGGGACAATGAGGGGTGACCACTCGATGGTCAGCAGACCCCAAAAAACAAAAAAAAACCCCAAATTCCCATCAAAAACGACCCAAAAATGACCGTGGAACCCTCCAGGACAGGTTCTCGGTGGTCACCAGGTTGATGCGGTGCTGTTGGCTCACCCTGGGGGGGACACAACATCGAAATGACCACTGGGTGGTCAGCAGACCCCAAAAAACCAAAAAAAACCCTAAAAAATCCCAAAATTCCCATCCAAAATGACCGAGGAACCCTCCAGGACAGGTTCTCGCTGGTCACCAAGTTCTCAGTGGCCACCAGGTTCACCCTGGGATGGACAACATCGAAATGACCACTGGGTGGTCAGAAGATCCAAAATTCTCCTAAGACCCCAAAACTGCAAAAATTCCCATCAAAAATGACCCAAAAATGACCGAGGAACCCTCCAGGACAGGTTCTCGGTGGCCATCAGGTTCTTGGTGGCCACCAGGTTCACCCTGGGGTGGACAATGGGGGGAGTGACAACTGGGTGGTCAGCAGACCCCAAAAAACCAAAAAAAACCCCAAAATTCCCATCAAAAATGACCGAGGAACCCTCCAGGACAGGTTCTCGGTGGCCATCAGGTTCTTGGTGGCCACCAGGTTCACCCTGGGGTGGACAATGGGGGGAGTGACAACTGGGTGGTCAGCAGACCCCAAAAAACCAAAAACACCCTAAAAAATCCCAAAATTCCCATCCAAAATGACCGAGGAACCCTCCAGGACAGGTTCTCTGTGGTCACCAGGTTCCTGCTGACCATCAGGTTCACCCTGGGGTGGGGACAACATCGAAATGACCACTGGGTGGTCAGCAGACCCCAAAAAACCAGAAAAAAAAATCCCAAAATTTTCCCAAAAAATTCCATGAAAATTCTCCTAAAACTGGAGAAAAAAAATTAAAAAATGTACAAAAAAAAATCACCTAAAAAAATTCCAAAAATTCCCAAAAATATCCTAAAAAATTCCCAAAAATTCTTCTAAAAATTCCCTAAAACTCAAAGAGTAATTTGTAAAAAAGTCACCAAAAAATCACAAAAAAACACCAAAAAATTCTCCCCAAAATTCTCAAAAATTCTCCAAAATGGAAAGAGAAATTCCTAAAAAAGTCACCAAAAATTCCCCCCAAAAAATCCCAAAAATTCAAAAAAAAAATTGGCCAAAAAATCCCCAACAAAATCCCCAAAAATAAAAAAAAATCCATTAAAAATCCCTTAAAAATCAGCCAAAATAAAAAAAAAATCCATTAAAAATCGCCAAAAAATCCCCAAAAATCCCTTAAAAATCCCCCAAAAATTCCATGAAATTTCTCCCAAATTAAAAAACAAACCCCCAAAAAATTCACCAAAAAATCCTCAAATTTGGCTCAAAAATATCCCAAAATCCCCCCAAAAAATCCCCAAAAATAAAAAAAAATTCCATTAAAAATCCCTTAAAAATCCCCCCCAAAAAATCCATTAAAAATCCCTAAAAATAAATAAAAAAACCCCTTAAAAATCCAAAAAAAATCCATAAAAAAAAATCCCCAAAAATCAAAAGAATCCGTTAATCCCCCCCAAAAAATTCCATGAAATTTCTCCCAAAATCAAAAACAAACCCCCAAAAAATTCACCAAAAAATCCTCAAATTTGGCTCAAAAATATCCCAAAATCCCCCCAAAAAATCCCCAAAAATAAAAAAAAATTCCATTAAAAATCCCTTAAAAATCCCCCCCAAAAAAATCCATTAAAAATCCCAAAAAATCCCCAAAAATCAAAAAAATCCCAAAAAAATCCCCAAAAAATCCCTAAAAATAATAAAAAAAAAATCCATTAAAAATAAAAAAATTCCCTTAAAAATCCCCTAAAAACCCAAAAAAATTCCCAAAAGATCCCTTAAAACCCCTCCAAAAATTCCATGAAATGTCTCCCAAAATCAAAAACAAATCCCCAAAAAATCCTCAAAATTGGCTCAAAAATGTCCCAAAAAAATCCCGAAAAATTCCCCCCAGCTTCGGCGAGGTTCCCGCGCCGCCGGCATTCCCGGCATTCCCGGCATTCCCGGCATTCCCACCTGTTCAGGTGCGCGATGACGTATTTGAAGACCTCGTAGTTCTCGCGCGGGAATTTGCGCAGCACGTCGCGCAGCGCCAGCAGCTTCTGCTCCCGGTCATTGATCTCTGCACAGGGGGGAACGGTGAGCAGGGGGAAACGGGGGGAGAAATGGGGGGAAATGGGGGGAGAATGGGGGGGGGAAAAATGGGGGGATAATGGGGGGATAATGGGGGAAAAATGGGGGGATAATGGGGGGATAATGGGGGAATAATGGGGGGATAATGGGGGGAAATGGGGGTAGGGAATGGGGGGAATAATGGGGGAAATGGGGGGAAAAATGGGGGGAGAATGGGGGGAGAATGGGGGGATAATGGGGGGATAATGGGGGGAGAATGGGGGGAAAATGGGGGGATAATGGGGGGAAAATGGGGGGAATAATGGGGGGAGAATGGGGGTGGATAATGGGGGGAGAATGGGGGGAGGAATGGGGGGATAATGGGGGGAGAATGGGGGATAATGGGGGGAGAATGGAGGAAAAATGGGGGGAATAATGGGGGGAATAATGGGGGGAATAATGGGGGGATAATGGGGGGATAGTGGGGGGAAATGGGGGGAAAAATGGGGGAAAATGGGGGGAGAATGGGGGAATAATGGGGGAAAAATAGGGGAATAATGGGGAGATAATGGGGGGAATAATGGGGGAATAATGGGAAATAATGGGGGAATAATGGGGGAATAATGGGGGGAGAATGGGGGGAGAATGGGAGAATGGGAAATAATGGGGTAATAATGGGGGAAAATGGGGGGAATAATGGGGGGAGAAGGGGGGGATAATGAAGGAATAATGGGAAATAATGGGGGGATAATGGGGGGATAATGGGGGAATAATGGGGGGAGAAATGGGGGGAGGGAAATGGGGAAAAATGGAGGGAAAATGGGGGAAAATGGGAGAGAATGGGGGGAAATGGGGGGAAAAATGGGGAGAAATTAGGGGAAAATGGGGGAAAATGGGGGGGAAATGGAAAAAAATGGGGGGAAAATGGGAAAAATGAGGAAGAAATGGGGGGGAATAGGGAAAAATGGAGGGAAATGGGGGAAAAATGGGGGAAGAATGGGGGAAATGGGGGAGAAAATGGGGGAGAAAATGGAGGGGAAAATGGGGAAAATTGGGGTGAAAAAGGGGGATTTGGGAAAGAGGGAGGGGGGGAAAAATGGGGGGGAACATGGGAAAAAATGCGAGGAAAATGGGAAAAATGGGAATGGGGGAAAATGGGGGGAAAATTGGGAGAAATGGGGGGGAACATGGGGGAAATGGGAAAAAAGTGAGGAAAAATGGGGGGAAAATGGGGGGAAATGGGGGGAGAATGGGAAAAAAATGGGGGAAAATGGAGAGAGAATGGGGAAATGGGGGAAAAATGGGATTTTTTGGGGGGAATATGGGAAAAAATAGGGGGAAAATAGGGAATAAATAGGGAAAAGATGGGAAAAATGGGGGAAAATAGGGGGAAAATGGGGAAAAATAGGGGGGAAATGGGGTGAAAAACGAGGGATTTGGGAAAGAGGGAGGGGGGAAAATGGGGAAAAATGGGGAAAAAATGGGAAAAAAAATGGGGAAATTTGCAAGGGAAAATAGGGAAACAATGGGAGGGAAATGGGATTTTTTGGGGGTGGAAAAATGTGAAAATCCCAAATTTTTTTGAATTCAGCCTGGAATGCTGGGATTTTAAGGAATTCTAGGTGGAATAATGGGATTTTTTTGGATTTTGACTGGGAAAAATCCCATTTGTTTTTAAATTTTAGCTAGAAAAATCCCATATTTTAATTCTGGCTGGGATCATGGGATTTTTTGGGAGGGAATTCTGGCTGGAATAATCCGATTTTTGTTTTCCTTATTGCTGGGAAAACCCCCATTTTTTTAAATTTTAACTGGAAAAATCCAAATTTTTTTATATTTTAACAAAGAAAACCCATTTTTTAATTCTTCCAGGAATAATGCAGGTTTTTAAAATTTTAACTAAGAAAAACACAAGTTGGTTTTTTTTTAATTTTTACCTAGAAAAATCCACTTTTTCTTTTTAATTCTCGCTAGAAAAATCCCGGTTTTTTTGAGGCATTCTACCCGTAATACTGGGATTTTTTGGGAATTCCGCGTGGAATGCTGAGGTTGTTGGGAATTCTGGGTGGCCTCTTGGGATTCTGGGGCTGGTGGCACTCACTGTGAGCCTCCACCAGCTCGCCCTGCATGGCGTAGGGCACGAGCGGCATCCGGGCTAGCTCCGTGAAAATCCTTCTGGCCAGGCCACGGCGTTCTCGGGACAATTATCTGTGGGGATCCAGGCGTGTTGCTGGGGACAAAATTGGGAATTGTGGGGGAAAAACTCGGGAATTGTGGGGAAAAACTCCTGGGAATTGTGGGGAAAAATTCCTGGGAATTGTGGGGAAAATCTCCTGGGAATTGTGGGGGAAAATCTGGGAATTGTGGGAAAAATCTCCTGGGAATTGTGGGGGAAAAATCGTGGGAATTGTGGGGGAAAAATCGTGGGAATTGTGGGGAAAAACTCCTGGGAATTGTGGGGAAAAATCCTGGGAATTGTGGGGAAAAACTCCTGGGAATTGTGGGGGAAATTCCTGGGAATTGTGGGGAGAAACTCCTGGGAATTGTGGGGGAAAATTCCTGGGAATTGTGGGGAAAATTCCTGGGAATTGTGGGGGAAAAATCGTGGGAATTGTGGGGGAAAAATCGTGGGAATTGTGGGGAAAAACTCATGGGAATTCTGAGGGATTTGGGGGAAATGGTGCGGAAAATGCGGGGGGAAGAAATGGGAATTCTGGGGGAAAATTCTGGGAATTGTGGGGAGAAATTCCCGGGAATTGTGGGGACAAATTCCTGGGAACTGAGGGGAAAAATTCCTGGGAATTCCGGGGGATTTGGTGCAGAAAATGCAAGGAGAAGAAATGGGAATTTCTGTTCCAAAATCCGGAATTTTGGCCCTAAAATCCAGAATTTCAGCCCAAAATCTTGAATTTCAGCCCTAATATCCCAAAGATCCCAGAGAAAACTCCTGGGAATTCTGTGGGATTCGGGGGAAATGGTGCGGAAAACGCGGGGGGAGAAATGGGAATTGCGGCTCTAAAATCCGGGATTTTAGCCCCAAAATTCTGAATTACAGCCCCAAAATCTGTGGAATTCCGGGGGATTTGAGTCAGAAAATTCCTGGAAATTCTTGGGGAATAGGGGTCCTAAAATTCCTGGGAATTTGGGTCTGAAAATCCCAGGAATTGGGGTGGGATTGGGGTGAAATCCTCGGCCAGGTCCAGGTTGTGGGCTGCAGGGGAAAAATGGGAATTGTGGGGAAAAATTCCTGGGAATTGTAGGGAAAACTCCTGGGAATTGTGGGGAAAAATTCCTGGGAATTGTGGGGAAAAATTCCTGGGAATTGTGGGGAAAAATTCCTGGGAATTGTGGGGAAAAACTCCTGGGAATTGTAGGGAAAACTCCTGGGAATTGTGGGGAAAAATTCCTGGGAATTGTGGGGAAAAACTCCTGGGAAGTGTGGGGAAAATTCTGGGAATTGTGGGGAAAACTCCTGGGAATTGTGGGAAGAAATTCCTGAGAATTGTGGGGAAAAATTCCTGGGAATTGTTGGGAAAAACTCCTGGGAATTCCGGGGAATTTGGGGGAAAGAAATTCCTGGGATTGGGGGAACAAATCCAAAAAATTGGGTGATAAAAGGGGAATTGCAGCCCAAAATCGGGGATTTCAGCCCCAAAGTTCTGAATTTCAACCTTAAAATTCCTGGGAATTCTGGGGAATTTGGGTCAGGAAAATCCCAAGGATTCTGTGGGATTTGGGGTGAGAAAATTCCTGGGAATTCTGGGGGATTTGGGGGGAAATTCCCAGAAACCTGTGGGGTGAAGAAATGGGAATTCCAGTCCTAAAATCCAGGATTTCGGCCCCAAAATCCTGGAATTGGGGCAAAAAAAAAAAAAAAAAAAAAGGAATTTTACAATTCTGGGGGGATTTGGGATTTTCCTGGGATTTTTTTCAGGAATATTCCAGGGATTTCAGGGGGATTTGGGGCATTTTGGGGATTTTTGGGGGATTTGGGGTTGATTTTGGGATATTTCAGATAGATTTTGGGGTGAATTTGGGGGATTTTGGGGAATTTTGGGTGGATTTGGTGGATTTTGGGTTCTTTTGGGATATTTTAAGTGAATTTTGGGGTGGATTTTGGATATTTTGGGGGATTTTGGGTGGGATTTTGGGTTATTTCAGGTGGATTTTGGGGTATTTTAGGTGGATTTGGGGTTGATTTTGGGGTATTTTAGGTGGATTTTGGGGTATTTTAGGTGGATTTGGGGTTGATTTTGGGGTATTTTAGGTGGATTTTGGGATATTTTGGGGTATTTCAGGTGGATTTCAGGTGGATTTTAGGATATTTCATGTGGATTTTGGAGTATTTTAGGTGGATTTTGGGTATTTTTGGGATATTTGGGGTGGACTTTGGGGTAATTTTGGGTATTTCAGGTGAATTTTGGGGTATTTCATGTGGATTTTGGGATATTTTGAGGTATTTGGGGTGGATTTTGGGTGAATTTTGGGTTATTTCAGGTGGATTTTGGGGTATTTTGGGATATTTTGGAATATTTCAGGTGGATTTCAGGTATTTTTGGGTGTTTCAGGTGAATTTTGGGATATTTGGGGTGAATTTTGGGGTATTTTTGGGTGTTTCAGGTGGATTTTGGGGTATTTCAGGTGGATTTTGGGATATTTCAGGTGGATTTCAGGTGGATTTCAGGTATTTTTGGGTGTTTCAGGTGGATTTTGGGATATTTCAGGTGAATTTTGGGTTATTTCAGGTGGATTTTGGGATATTTTCAGGTGGATTTCAGGTGAATTTTGGGATATTTGGGGTGAATTTTGGGGTATTTTTGGGTGTTTCAGGTGGATTTTGGGGTATCTCAGGTGGATTTCAGGTATTATGGTGGTTTGTGTTTCAGGTGAATTTTGGGTATTTGGGTGAATTTTGGGGTATTTTGGGATTTTCAGGTGGATTTTGGGTATTTCAGGTGGATTTTGGGATATTTCAGGTGGATTTCAGGTGGATTTCAGGTATTTTTGGGTGTTTAGGTGGATTTTGGGATATTTCAGGTGAATTTTGGGTTATTTCAGGTGGATTTTGGGATATTTCAGGTGGATTTCAGGTGAATTTTGGGATATTTGGGGTGAATTTTGGGGTATTTTTGGGTGTTTCAGGTGGATTTTGGGGTATCTCAGGTGGATTTCAGGTATTTTTTGGGTGTTTCAGGTGAATTTTGGGATATTTGGGGTGAATTTTGGGGTATTTTTGGGTGTTTCAGGTGGATTTTGGGGTATCTCAGGTGGATTTTGGGGTATCTCAGGTGGATTTCAGGTATTTTTGGGTGTTTCAGGTGGATTTTGGGATATTTCAGGTGAATTTTGGGTTATTTCAGGTGGATTTTGGGATATTTCAGGTGGATTTCAGGTGAATTTTGGGATATTTGGGGTGAATTTTGGGGTATTTTTGGGTGTTTCAGGTGGATTTTGGGGTATTTCAGGTATTTTTGGGTGTTTCAGGTGAATTTTGGGATATTTCAGGTGGATTTCAGGTGGATTTCAGGTATTTTTTGGGGTGTGAATTTTGGGGTATTTCAGGTGGATTTCAGGTATTTTGGGTGTTTCAGGTGAATTTCGGGATATTTGGGTGTGAATTTTGGGGTATTTTTGGGTGTTTCAGGTGGATTTTGGGGTATCTCAGGTGGATTTCAGGTATTTTTGGGTGTTTCAGGTGAATTTCGGGATATTTGGGGTGAATTTTGGGGTATTTTTGGGTGTTTCAGGTGGATTTTGGGTGATTTCGGGTGGATTTTGGGGTGAATCTGGGCTATTTTGGGGTTACCCTGGTCGAACTGCCGTTGCAGGCTCTCCATCTCCGACTTGTTCCCGCTGACTCGATAAATCCCCTCCGTGCTCAACCCTACAAAAAAACGGGGAAAATCCCAAATTTCCCCCTCTGAACTCAGTTTTCCCTTTTTTTTCCTGATTTCCTTTTTTTTCCTGAATTTTCCCCTTTTTTTTCCCCTGTATTTCCCCTTTTTTATCCAGAATTTTTCCCTAAAAATACCCCCCTCCAAAAAAAATTCCCCAAAAAAAAAAAAATTCCAAAAAATTCCAAAAATTCCTGAAAAATTCCCAAAAATTCCCAAATTCCCAGCCTCACCTGTGGCCTCGATGTACTGGATGCAGCGCTCAATAAACCCACAAAAAAATTTTAAAAAATCGAAAAAAAAAAAAAATCGAAAAAAAAATCAAAAAAAATCCCAAAAAATTCCCAAAAAATTCTCAAAAAATTCCCAAAATTCCCCAAATCCCAGCCTCACCTGTGGCCTCGATGTACTGGATGCAGAGCTCAATAAACCCACAAAAAATCAGAAAAAATCCAAAAAAATTCATAAAAAATCGAAAAAAAATCGAAAAAAAATCCCAAAAATCCCAAAAAATTCCCAAAAAATTCCCAAAATTCCCCAAATCCCAGCCTCACCTGTGGCCTCGATGTACTGGATGCAGAGCTCAATAAACCCACAAAAAATCAGAAAAAATCAAAAAAAATTCATTAAAAAATCGAAAAAAATCCAGAAAAATTGCCAAAAAATTCCCGAAAAATTCCCAAAAAATTCCCCAAAATTCCCCAAATCCCAGCCTCACCTGTGGCCTCGATGTACTGGATGCAGAGCTCAATAAACCCACAAAAAATCAGAAAAAATCCAAAAAAATTCATTATAAAATCGAAAAAAATCCAGAAAAATTGCCAAAAAAATTCGAAAAAATTCCCGAAAAATTCCAAAAAATTCCCAAAATTCCCCAAATCCCAGCCTCACCTGTGGCCTCGATGTACTGGATGCAGCGCTCAATAACCAAAAAATCAGAAAAATCGGAAAAAAAAAAAAATAAAAAAAAAAAAAATCGAAAAAAATCGAAAAAATCCCAAAAAATTCAAAAAATTCCAAAATTCCCAATCAGCTCACTGTGCCTCGATGTACTGGATGCAGGTCAATAAACCACAAAAAATCAGAAAAAATCAAAAAAAATCATAAAAATCGAAAAAAAAAAAAAATCCAAAAAATTCCCAAAAAATTCCCAAAAAATTCCCAAAAATTCCCAAAATTCCCCAAATCCCAGCCTCACCTGTGGCCTCGATGTACTGGATGCAGCGCTCAATAAACCACAAAAAATCAGAAAAAATCGGAAAAAAATTCATAAAAAATCGAAAAAAAATCGAAAAAAAAATCAAAAAATCAAAAAAATTCCCAAAAAATTCCCAAAAAATTCCCAAAATTCCCCAAATGCCAGCCTCACCTGTGGCCTCGATGTACTGGATGCAGCGCTCGATGAAACGGAGGACATGAAACGCTCGGACTGACCACAGGTTGCCAGGAGCCCCAAATAGCCATGCTCCCCAGGGGCCTGGAGAGCTGGGAGCGCGCTCTGAGACTTGGGCTGGGCTCGGCGGAAAAACGGGAACCAATGGGGAAAATTGGAAATGAGGCAAATCGGGGATCTTGGGAGCAGGGCGGCGCTGGGCCTTGGGCTTCTGGGGAAAAACGGGAAAAATAGGGGAAAAATGGGAAAACGGGAATTGGGGAATTTGGGGAGCAGGGCAGAGCCTGGGCCTTGGGCTGCTGGGGAAAAACGGGAAAAATAGGGGAAAACTGGGAAAATTGGGGAATTTGGGGAGCAGGGCAGAGCCTTGGCCTTGGGCTGCTGGGGAAAAAACGGGAAAAATAGGGGAAAACTGGGAAAATTGGGGAATTTGGGGAGCAGGGCAGAGCCTTGGCCTTGGGCTGCTGGGGAAAAATGGGAAAATTTGGGAATAGTCAGGAAAAAATCTGGGAATTTGGGGAGCAGGGCAGAGCCTTGGCCTTGGGCTGCTGGGGAAAAATGGGAAAATTTGGGAATAGTCAGGGAAAAATCTGGGAATTTGGGGAGCAGGGCAGAGCCTTGGCCTTGGGTTTCTGGGGAAAAATGGGAAAATTATGGGAAAATTGGGAAAATCGGGGAATTTGCGGAGCAGGGCAGAGCCTTGGCCTTGGGCTGCTGGGGGAAAACAGGAAAAATTGGGAATAGTAGGGAAAATCTGGGAATTTGAGCAGGGCAGGGCAGAGCCTTGGCCTTGGGCTTCTGGGGGAAAAATTTGGAAATAGAAAAAATTGGGAAAATGGGAAAATCTGGGAATTTGGGAGCAGGGATCAGGGCAGAGCCTGGGCCTTGGGCTGCTGGGGGAAAAAGGGAAAAATCAGGGGAATTTGGGAAAATTGGGGGAAAAACAGAAATTTGGGGAGCAGGGGAATTGGAGGAATTGGGAATTGGGGATTGGGAAAAACTGGGGAAATTCAGGAAATCTGGGAAGTCGGGAATCCTGGGAGAATCTGGAATGTTCCTCAGGGACCTGCTGACCAGGTGGGCAAAACTGGGATGACATGACATAGAGGGACCACTGACACTGAGGTGACACTGACAGCAGGTGACCATGAGGGGACCTGGCCACTGAGGGACCACTGACCAATGATGGGAACTGACCAATCTGGGACATTTGCGACTGGGAGACCTTGACCTCTGAGGGGGACACTGAACAACTGAGGGGACCATGCATGAGGTGACCACTGGGGACCATGAGCACTGAGGTGACCAGACACTGAGTGGACCATGAGGGGACACTGACCATGAGGGACCACTGAGGGAACATCATGCAACTGAGGGGACACTGGCAAATGAGGTGACATGGACCACTGAGGTGACACTGAGGGACCTTGGCACTGTGGTGGGGACCAATAGGTGAACATGAGGTGACATCTGACATTGAGGGGACATGACAAACTGGGTGACAGAGGTGACATGACCACTCAGGTGACATGACACTGAGGTGCATGACATGGGGAACTGACACTGGGGGACCACTGCAGGGGACATGACACTGAGGGACCACTGCCACTGAGGTGACCTGAGGTGACACTGACCCTGAGGTGACCACTGACCATGGTGACCACTACACTGGTGACTGAGGTGACCACTGACCACTGAGGGGACCACTGACCACTGAGGGGACCACTGAGGTGGACCACTGACCACTGAGGGGACCACTGAGGGTGACCACTGACCACTAGGTGACCACTGACCACTGGGATGACCTGACATGAGGGGACCACTGACCACTGAGGGGACCACTGACCACTGAGGGGACCACTGACACTGGATGACCACTGACCACTGAGGGACCACTGAGGTGACCACTGACCACTGAGGTGACCACTGAGGTGACCACTGAGGGGACCACTGACCACTGAGGTGACCACTGAGGTGACCACTGACCACTGAGGGGACCACTGACCACTGAGGGGACCACTGAGGTGACCACTGACCACTGAGGGGACCACTGACCACTGAGGGGACAGACACTGAGGGACCACTGAGGGGACCACTGACCACTCAGGTGACCACTGCCCTGGTGACCACTGACCACTCAGGTGACCACTGACCACTGGGATGACCACTGACCACTCAGGTGACCACTGACCACTGGGATGACCACTGACCACTGGGATGTTTCCACCATTCCCACTCTCCAAACCCCATCCTGGTGTTCTCCTGAAGCTCCTCGAGATGTTCCTCCTGCAGGGATCCACCACTGACCAAGGTTTGGCCAAACTCTGACCACTCAGATGACCACGGGGATGACCACTGGGTCCTGTGGAGGGATGTTCCACCTCTCCCCCAAACCCCTCCAAACCCCACCTTCGTGGTCCTCCTGAGGCTCCTCAAGATGTTCCTCCTCGGGATCTCCCCTGACCAGGGTTTGGCCAAACTCTGACCACTCAGATGACCACAGGGATGACCACTGAGATAACCACTGACCACTGGGATGACCACTGAGATACCCCTCCAAATCCCCACCTTGGTGTCCTCCTGAAGCTCCTCAAGATGTTCCTCCTCCTGGGATCCCCCTGACCAGGGTTTGGCCAAACTCTGACCACAGGGATGACCATGAGAATGACCACTGAGATGTCCCACCATTCCCACGCCCCTCCAAATCCCCACCTTGGTGTCCTCCTGAGGCTCCTCAAGATGTTCCTCCTGCGGGGATCCACCACCGACCAGGGTTTGGCCAAACTCTGACCACAGGGATGACCACGGGGATGACCACTGACCAAGGTTTGGCCAAACTCTGACCACTCAGATGACTACTGACCACTCGAATGACCACAAAGATGACCACCAACATAACCCACCCCCTCCAAATCCCCACCTTGGTGTCCTCCTGAGGCTCCTCAAGATGTTCCTCCTGCGGGGATCCACCACGACCAGGGTTTGGCCAAACTCTGACCACTCAGATGACCACTGAGATGACCATGGAAATATCCCACCCCTCCAAACCCTCAACCTCCACCTTGGTGTCCTCCTGAGGCTCCTCAAGATGTTCCTCCTCCTGGGATCCACCACCGACCAGAGTTTGGCCGAACTCTGACCACAGGGATGACCACTGAGATGTTTCCACCATTCCCACTCTCCCAAACCCCATCCTGGTGTTCTCCTGAAGCTCCTCAAGATGTTCCTCCTCCTGGGATCCACCACCGACCAGAGTTTGGCCAAACTCTGACCACTCAGATGACTACTGACCACTCGAATGACCACAAAGATGACCACCAAGATAACCCACCCCCCCAAACCCCCACCTTCGTGGTCCTCCTGAGGCTCCTCAAGATGTTCCTCCTCCTGGGATCCTCTCCATCGCCCGCCTCGTAGGCCAGCACCGCATTGTCCCCTTTGTAGCAGCCACCTTGACCACCCTGCTCCTCCTCCTTCTTCCTCCCCGACCCCACCTCGTCATCGCTGCCCACGCCGAGGCCGGGCCGGTACCCGGCGAAGCGGCCGAGCCGCGCGCACCGCGCCCGGTACAGCCGCGGTTTGGCCACGGCCGGCGCCCGGCGGCCTCGCTCCAAGGAGCTCGTGTCCATCTCGCTGTCCGAGCCGTTGCCGCTGCCGTTGGAGGCGGCCGTGGCGGCGGCTTTGTTGATGTTCCTCACGGTGATGATCTTGCCCTGCGTGCTGTCGTGAGGCACCGAGTAGATGTTCTCCTCCTCGCTGCGCGGCTTCACCACGGCGTCCATGGGCTCGGCGTAGTCCGACGGGTCGAAGCAGTCCGGCGGCAACCAGGCCGAGGAGGAGGAGGACACCGAGCGCCGCTGGTGGCCGGAGTCGCGGTGGCTCTGCTGCTCCAGGTAGGCGAGGTCGCCCTTGAGCTCGAAGTGCACGGGCGGTTTGGGTTTCAAGGGCGGCGGCACCTTGTTGTTGAGCTTGCTGTCGAAGAGGAAGGACAAGCCGTCGTTGCCTTCCAGCTCCATGGAGAGCTTGGAGTGCTCCTTGGGCAGCAGGGCGGGCACGGCCGGCTCGTCCCGGAACGGGCTGTACCCGGCCAAGGGCTCGGCGTCCTCCTCGGAATCGGGCAGGTTGGAGTTGCCGAGCGGCGAGCCGGCGCGCGGCGAGTTGAAGACGTCCTCGCCGGTGCTGCAAGCCTCGGCGGCGTTGTCGTACATGTGCGTGGCCTCCACGATGTTCTTCTTGTCCAGAGCGTCCTTGAAGAACGGCTGGAAGAGCTCCAGCTTGGCCTGGGGCTGCCCGCAGGGCAGAGCGGCGAAGCGCGCCTCGATCTCCTGGGCGATCTCCTCGCCCTCGCCCAGCTGCTCGCGGCTCACGTCGTTGTCCAGCAGCTCGGCCGACGAGTCGGCCAGAGCCACCAGCTGCACGGGCACGATGTCCTGCACGTCGGCCAGGAAGGCGCGCAGCGTGGCCAGCGAGGCCTTGCGCTTGGCCGCGTAGAAGACGATGTAGCCGTGCACCAGGCGGCTCTTGCGCAGCCCGAAGGAGGCGTGGTAGGAGAGCAAGGACAGCTCCACGCGGCGCCGCTGCGAGCCCACCGCCGTCTCCAGCAGCACGCGGCGCCGCCGCCCGGCGCCGGCCGGCACGGCTGCGCCTGCAGGATGGGCAGCAGCACCTCGTCGGCGCTCACCGGGTCGCCGCACATCAGGCACAGCACCAGGCGCAGGTCGGCGTCGGACGGCGCCGCCGGCACGGCCGCGTCCTTGAGGCCCGAGGGGGAGGAGCCCACCACCAGGTTGAGGTTGCGTTTGGCGTCCAGCAAGCCCTTGAGCACTTGGCCGATCTGCTTCTCGTTGATGTTGCGGCCGTAGCCGATGCCGGCCGAGGCTGGGGTCGAGGAAGACGCACTGCAGCTTGCTGGCGATCTGCTGGCCCTGCTGCACCAGGCTCTGCAAGGTCTCGCCGGCGGCTTCGCCCACGCCGCCGCCGCGCTTGTTGACCAAGATCAACGTCAAGGGCAGCGGCGCCGGGTGGTTGTCGCGGCGGCCCACGGCGCCCTCGCGGCTCTTCTCGATGCTCTCCACCACGTAGGACAGGGATTCCTTGGAGTTGTAGAGGCACAGGCAGCCGTGGGGTTGGAAGGTGGGCGTCTGGAAGGCGTTGACCGGCAGCCGCACGTTGCCCTCGATGGGCCGCAGGGCCAGCTCGTACATCTTGCCCTCGATGACGTACTTGTCGTCGTTGGTGCACAGCGCCCGGATCTCGTTGGCCAGCTCGCGGGCCAGCCCGTCCTTGCCCAGGATGACCAGGTTGATGCGGTCCACGCCGGCCTCCAGCAGCGGGTTGCGGTGGGGCCGGGTGAAGCGGGAGCTCAGCAGCTGCTCCACGGGGCGTCCACGCAACCGGCGCAGCTGGGGCACGTCTCCTTGGTGGGGTGGTAGACGAAGTGGATGTGCTTGAGGATGAGGGCGTCGCGCTCGGCCTGCAGCTTCTGCAGCGCCTTGAAGCGCTGCTCCTCGCCCAGCACCTCCTGGATGACGCCCATCTTCTCCTTGCTGGGTTTGGCGTCCAGCTCCAGCTCGTAGAAGAGCTCCGAGTACTCCAGGAGCAGCTCCTGGAAATCCTCCTTGGCTTTGTCGATCAGCTGCTTCTGGTGCTTGCCGTAGATGTCCACGTAGACCGACTCGTCCAGCCACAGGTAGAAGTCCTCGTTCATGATGAAGCTCCTGGCCTCCTCCCAGGGCTTGCCGGGCGTGACGAAAGGCGAGCTCTCCAGGTTCTCCCGGAAGGCCCTCCTCATCTCGGCGCGCTTGCGCTCCGTGCGCAGCTTCTCCAGGTGAGCCTCGTAGAGCTGCTCGGCCGCCGGCGTCTCCAGCAGGTCGAAGGGGATGCGCTCGGTGTCGGCGCTGTCCACGTGGCTCGTGGCGTCCCACGGCGTCTCCTCCAGCACCACGAACCACTTGAGGAAATCGGGCTTGGCCTCCAGGAGCTTCTCGGCCTTGGCGCGGCTCAAGTGGTCGATCTCGTCCAGGTCCGGCACGAGGGCGTCCAGCGCCTGGGGCAGCAGGGCCAGGTAGACCTTGCGGCGGCGCTCGATGTGCTCCTGCTTGAGGCGCTGCACGTGCTGCAGGAAGAGCTTCTTGGCCTTCTGGGTGCCCTCCAGGTAGACGTAGTCCTGGTACTCGGGCGCCGTCTGCATCTTGCGGCTGACGTTGGGCCACGCCTCGTGGTGGCTCTTGACGATGCGGCTGACGAGCCACTCGTACTTGTCCTTGGCGGCGGCGATCTGCTGGCTCTGCTGCTTGAGGGCCTCGAAGTAGGGGATGATCTTGGCTTTGCCGCGGCTCTTGTCCACCAGCTGCACCAGCGTGCTGAAGGCCAGCTCCACGTTGACGTTGGAGCGCGCCGAGGTCTCCACCACCTGCAGGTTCTTCTTGCCCAGGGCGAAGGCGTGGGCGTCGCGGATGTAGCGCTCCACGCCCTCGTCGCACTTGGTCAGCACCACCACCACGGGCTTCTTGGTCTTGGCCAGCTGGTTGTAGAGGTTGGAGACGAACTTGAGCTGCTCGTCGAAGTTGCGGTTCATGCCGCGGCTGACGTCGACGCAGAGCAGGAAGCCGTCCACGGGCAGCTTGCCGTCGGGCATCTGCTTCTGCTCGAAGTCCTGCTCCAAGCCCAGCTGGTCGGTGCAGAAGTACATGAGCTTCTCGGCCGACGCCAGCTTGGTGGCCGCCGCCCGTTTGATGTAAGGCTGCAGGGCCGTGCTGCGGTGAGGCTGGAAGGTCTGGTCGTCGATGAACTCCGTCTGCTCCACCACGTGGATCCGGCACTCCACGCACTCCTCCAGCGGCCGCGCCACCTCGCCCCAGTAGAGGAAGTGGTCATTGTTGACCACTCTGCCCCAAAGTCACTGGTGCTGAGCACGGACGTGTGGTCCAAGTGGAACTCGTCGGCGCTGGGCCGCACGAAGCGGTTGCACAGGCACGATTTGCCGATGCCGCACTGGCCTTTCTCCTTCTCCGTGCCGGACAAGCCCACCACGCTGACGTTGTAGGTGGGCGTGCGGCCATCTTGCTTGCGGGCCATCATCATTGTGCCACCAGCATGGTGGCCCCGGGGCCAGCGGCGGCGAGGAGGAGGAGGAGGAGGAGGAGGAAGGGGAGAGGGAGGAGGAGGGGGAGGAGGAGGAGGAGGAGGAGGAGGAGGAGGAGGGGGCTTCAGGCGGGGCCGGCGGGCGCGGGGGCCATGCCGAGGGCGCCGGCTCCGCGCGCGCTCAGGCCCGGCGGGGCGCCGGCGCGGCGGGAGCAGGGGGAGACCTGGGGAGAGACAGAGAGAGAGAGAGAGAGAGAGAGAGTGAGGATACTGGGAATGGTGGGGAGACTGGGAATGGCACTGGGAATGGGGATACTGGGAATGGCGGGGGGACTGGGAATGGCACTGGGAATGGCACTGTGAATGGTGGGGGTACTGGGAATGGCGCTGGGAATGGCGCTGGGAATGGCACTGGGAATGGTGGGGGTACTGGGAATGGCGCTGGGAATGGTGGGGAGACGGAAGGCAGGGAGGATGGGAATGGCGGGCTTAGGCGCGGGATGGTGGGGAGATGGGATGGCATGGAGGGCGCGGCTGCGGGCCTAGGCGCTGGGAGGCGCGGCGGCGGGGAATGGTGGGGAGACTGGGAATGGCACTGGGAATGGACTGGGAATGAGACTGAGGATGGCGATAGGGAATGGTGGGGAGACTGGGAATGGTCTGGGAATGGTGGGGAGACTGGGAATGGCACTGGGAATGGCACTGGGAATGGCGCTGGGAATGGCACTGTGAATGGTGGGGAGACTGGGAATGGCGCTGGGAATGGTGGAGTGGGAATGGCACTGGGAATGGCACTGGGAATGGCGCTGGGAATGGCCTGGGAATGGCGCTGGGAATGGCGCTGGGAATGGTGGGAGACTGGGAATGGCACTGGGAATGGCACTGGGAATGGCGCTGGGAATGGCACTGGGAATGGTGGGGGACTGGGAATGGGCTGGGAATGGTGGGGAGGACTGGGAATGGCACTGGGAATGGCGCTGGGAATGGCGCTGGGAATGGCAGCTGGGAATGGTGGGACTGGGAATGCTGGATGGGGAACTGGGAATGGCATGGGAATGGGGATGGGAATGGCTGGAATGGTGGGGGTACTGGGAATGGCTGGGAATGTGGGAACTGGAATGGCATGGGGGCTGGGAATGGGGCTGGGAATGGTGGGGGACTGGGAATGGCACTGGGAATGGGCTGGGAATGGCACTGGGAATGGCACTGGGATGGGGCTGGGAATGGCACTGGGAATGGGGCTGGGAATGGCACTGGGAATGGCTGGGGGCTGGGAATGGCACTGGAATGGCTGGGAATGGCACTGGAATGGGGGGGTACTGGGAATGGCACTGGAATGGCCTGGGAATATGGCAGAATGGCACTGGGATGGCACCTGGGATGGCACTGGGATGGCACTGGGAATGACACGGGATGGCACTGGGATGCACTGGGAATGACTGGGAATTGGGAATGAGATTGGGAATGGGGCACTGGGAATGAGGACACTGGGAACGAGGACACTGGGAACGTTCTCCACCCAACTGGACGCCCACCATGATGGACCCACCAGGAAAATCCCACTAAATCTGAAGGATTTTGCCTTAAAATCCCACTAAATTCCAAGATTTTGCCCTAAAATCCCACAAAATCCAATTTTTTAAACAAAAAAAAAATCCCTCAAATCCAATGGGTTTTACCCTAAAATTCCACAAAACCCGACAGATTTTTCCCTAAAATCACCCAAAATCCAATGGATTTTTCCCTAAAATCCCCCAAAATCCAATGGATTTGGGATAAAACCCCAGGAATTTGGGAATTTCAGGGGGAGCTCTGAAAATTTTGGGCCAGATCCAAAAAAATCCTGGATTTACCGCTTTCGGAATCCAAAAATCCCACTTCCCTCTGGAAAGTTTTCTCGTGATCCCAGGAATTAAAAAACTCTGGAATGGATCCCCCCAAAAAACTGGAATTGAGTGAAAATCCCAGAAAACCCAAAGGGATTTTTCCCAATTTTCTGCCAAAAATTTGCAAAATTTGGGATTTTCCATCCCTTTCAGAAGCAAAAAATTCCCATTTCCCCCTCCCTGCTGGGCAAAACATTGGAAATTTGGGGATTTTGAGGGAATTTGGGGGATTTTTTCCCAAAATTTTGGACATTTTAAACCCCCAAAAATCCCATTTTCTCCCCAGCTCGGCGGCAAATTCCTGGCACAAAATTCCAGATTTCCCAAAAAAATCCCACCCTAAAAAATTCCCAAAATTCCCAGGGCTGAATCCTCACCCAGATGAGCTCCAAAGGTGGAAATTCCAGGGTTTTATCCCCCGGAAAATTCCCGAGTTTTGGGGTTTTTCCTGCCTGGTTTTCGCTTTGCCTGGAATTCCCTGAGTCAGGAGTTCCTGATTGATTCCAAAGTCCAGGAAGGAGGGACCTGATCCAGAAATTCCCAGGGAATTCACAGAGGGGGAGGGAATTTTTCCCTTGGAAAAATCTGATTGCAAACGGCCCAAAAAAATCCTGGAAAAAAATCCCAAAATTTCCAAAAAAACCCCACAAAAAAATCCTAAAAAAATCCTTAAAAAAATCCTGAAAAAACCCAAAAATATCCTGGAAAAAAATCCGACAAAAATCACAGAAAAAGATCCAAAAAAAATCCCAGAATAAAATAAAAAAGAAAAAATCCTGAAAAAAAGAAATCCCAAAAAAAATCCTGGAAAAAAATCCCCCAAAAATCCCTAAAAATTCCCAAAAAATTTCCCCTAAAAATTGATTTTTTTTCACAAAATTCCTGGATTTTCCAGAGGGGAATGACCTCGAGGTCAAAGCTCTGCTCAGGATTTCATGGAATTTTTTCCGGGGATTTGGGAATGGTGGAGTTGAGGCCAATCCTGAGCTTTGGGGTTTTTTGGGAATGTTGAGCTCAAAGTTTGGGATATTCCCAAATTCGGGGATTTTCTGGGAGGTTTTTCCTGAGTTTTGGGAGGTCCCAGTGTTGACATTCCCAAATTTTGGGATATTCTGGGATGCCATTCCGAAATTTTGGGATATCCCAAGGCTGCCATTCCCAAATTTTGGGATTTTCTGGGATGTTTTTCCCAAATTTTGGGGGTCCCAGCTTTGACATTCCCAAGTTTTGGGATTTTTCTGGGACGCCATTCCCAAATTTCGGGATTGGGATATCCCAAAGCTGCCATTCCCAAAGTTTGGGATTTTTTGGAGGAATCATTCCCAAATTTTGGGATTTTCTGGGATTCTTTTCCCAACTTTTGGGACATCCCAAAGCCTCCATTCCCAAATTTTGGGATTTCCGGGGATATTTTTCCATCCCAAAAAACCTCCTGGCTGAGGATCAAGAATCCCAATCCCAAAATTCAGGAATTGCCCCAAAAGGATTTTAAAAATTCAGGAATTTTGGGATAAAAAGCAAAAAAAAAAAAAAAAATCTGGGATTGGGGATGGGAATGGCCCATTTTTTGGGAATTCCAGAGAATTTGGGATTTTTGAGAATTCCAGAGATTTTGGAATTCCTGGTAATTCCAAACCCCACCCGCTGAAGAATTCCCACTTTTCCAGGTTGCTCCAAATTTGGAAAATTCCGAGGATTTTCCAGATTTTGCTCCCAAAATCCCCCCAGATATTTCCTTTTTTTTTTTTTTTCCCCCCAAACATTCCCAGTTTTCCTGGAATTCCACTTAAAAAAATTCCAGGTTTTGGGGGAGGGAAATTTCCAGGATTTTTTCATGATTTTTCCAGGGATTTTCCCAAGAATTTTCCAGGATTTTTCCAGGGATTTTCCAGGGATTCTCCCTCATTCCCGGTGGAATCTCATGGAATTCTTTGGGATTTTTCTCAAAACAGGAAAAAATTCCCCAAACTCTGTCCCAAAAAAAAACCCCAAAAAAGTTTGGAAAAGAATCCTGAAAAATCCCAATAAATAAAAAAAAATCCTAAAAATTTCCTTAAAAAACTCAAAACTAAATCCCTTAAAAAAGCCAAAAAATTAAAAAGAAAAATCTTAAAAAAAAAAAAAATCCCCCCAAAAAAATCTGCTCCAAAATAAGAAAAAATTCCAAGACTTGCTTTAAAAAGGAAATCCCCCCCAAAAAAAACCCCCAAATATTAAAAATAAAATCCAAAATAAAAATCCCCCCAAATTAAACAAAATTTAAAAAGAATCCTCCTAAAACAAACAATCCCTAAAAAAAATCCAAAAACAAATCCCAAAAAATCCCAAAGTAAAAAATAATCCTAAAAAAAAAATTTTTAAAATAAAACAATCCTAAAAATCTTTTTAGAAATCCCCCAATATCCCCCCCAAAAAAATGTAAAAAGTTCTAAAAATTGCCCAGAAATAAAACTAAAAAAAATTTTAAAATACCTTAAAATCCCCCCAAAAATCCAAAAAAAATCCCAAAAAAATCCTAAAAAAATCCCAATTTGAGGAGGGGGATTTGAGGGACCCCCCCAATTTGGGGAGGGGGAAAAACCCTCAACTCTTAATTATTGGGGGGTCTCATTAATTAGGGGTCTCCCCTAATTGGGGGATCCCTCTCCCTTAATTTGGGGGGGGGGGGGTTCTCATCTTCCAGACTCCCTCCCCAAATTCGGGGTCTCCCCTCTAAGCCCCCCCTAAATTGGCAGTGGTTTCTCCCAATTTGGGGGTGGTCTCCCCCAAATCTGGTGTGCTCTTCCCTCTAAGCCCCCTCCCCACTTTGGGGGTCATCTCCCCTTTAAGCCCCTCCTAAATTGGGGGGGGGGTCTCCCCTCCAGTACTCCCCTAAATTGGGGGTAGTTTCCCCCAAATTGGGGGGGGGTCCCCCCTCTAAGCCCCCCCCAAATTGGGGGTGGTTTCCCCCAAATTGGGGATGCTCTCCCCTCAAGGCCCCCCCCCCAATTTGGGGGTGGTCTCCCCTCCAGAACTCCCCTAAATTGGGGATGGTTTCCCCCCTAAATCGGGGGTGCTCTCCCCTCTAAGCCCCCCTAAATCAGGGGTAGTCTCCCCTAAATCGGGGGTGCTCTCCCCTCTAAATCCCCCCTAATTTAGGGGTGCTCTCCCCTCTAAGCCCCCCTAAATCAGGGGTGGTCTCCCCTGAATCGGGGGTGCTCTCCCCTCTAAATCCCCCCTAATTTAGGGGTGCTCTCCCCTCTAAGCCCCCCTAAATCAGGGGTGGTCTCCCCTGAATCGGGGGTGCTCTCCCCTCTAAGCCCCCCCCCCCATTTGGGGGTCCCCCCCCTCCCCAGCCCCTCCCCCTCCCCTCGCGGGGGTCGCCCCCCGTGAACGGGCGGCGGAACCATTGCCGGATGGCGGGGGGGGGGGGAAGATTGGGGGGGGGTCCTTTCCTCCCCCCCCTCCCCCCGACGGGGGTGGTCTCTCCCGGGCCCCCCTCTCGGGCCGTCCCCCCCCCCCGCGGGGCCATGGGCCGGCCCGGCGGGCGCGCGGCAGGCGGGGGTGGGGCGGCCCATTGTTCTTCTGGGGGGGGGGGGGAGGGAGGAGGTTTCCAGAGAAAAAGGCGGCGATGGTGGCGGCTTGTGAGGGCGAAGAGGAGAGAGGAAAAGATTTTTTTTTTTTTTTTTGGCTTTCTTACCGGAGAAGCGACGGCGGCGGCGGCATCGGGCCGGGCCGGGGGCGGCGGGAGGCGGCGGCAGCGCCATGTCCGCGCTCGGGGCGGCGGCGGCGGGCGGGGCGAGGGCGGCGGGGGCCGCCGGGGCGGGCTCGGCCTGTAATGGCGGCGGCGCCTTCCTCCTCCTCTAACCACCCCCCCCCCTCAGCCCTCAGCCGCCTCCTCCTCCTCCTCCTCCTCCTCCTCCTCCGCCTCCGCCCTCACGATCACGGAGGGTGGGGGAATGGCGGGAGCGCGTGCGCGGCGGGAGGGGCGGGGCTAAACCGGGGGGCGGGGTTAGGGGCGGGGCTTGGGCGAGAGCGCCGGGAATGGGGGGGGGGGCGGAATGGGAATATTTATGGGGAGGGGGAATGGGAATTTTTTGGGAGGGAATTTTTTTAAGTGGGATTTTGGTTTTTTGGGGTTTTTTTTGAGAATAGGGAATTTTTTCGGGGGGGGAAAGCGGGAATTTTGAGGGGGGGAAGGAATGGGAGTGGCCAAAACAGCGGGTGTGATGCGGGTGGGCGTGGTTTCTGGGGGCGTGGCCTAAAAGGGCGTGGCCTGAGGGGCGCGGAATTTGGGGAGGGGGAAAAAACCGGGATGGGGGGGGGGGGGGGGTGTTAGAGAATTTGGGGAGGGGGAACGAGGGGAAAGGAGGCGTGGCTTAGAGCGGTGTGGGCGTGGCTTGAGCGCGGAGAATTTGGGGAGGGGGCCACAAATCTCCCTGTGATCCCTTTCCCTTCATTCCCGGGGTAGGAACTTGAGGAGGGGGCGATGAGAATTTGAGGAGGGGGCGATGAGAATTTGAGGAGGGGGTCTCTGGGAATTTGGGGAGGGGGTCTCTGGGAATTTGAGGAGGGGGTCTCCGGGATTTGAGGAGGGGGTCTCCGGGGTTGGAATTTGAGGAGGGGGTCTCCGGGGATTTGAGTAGGGGGTCTCTGGGAATTTGGGAGGGGGTCTCCGGGAACTTGGGAGGGGCGGTGATATTGAGGGGGTCTCTGGGAATTTGGGGAGGGGGGTGTGTCTCCGGATTTGAGGAGGGCGGAATTGGGAGGGGGGCGGGGATAATTTGAGGCGGGGGTCTCTGGGAATTTGGGGAGGGGGCCGATTTTGAGGGGAAGGGGCGGGAAACGTGAGGGGGAGAAAAGGGCGGGCGCGGGCGGTGCCGCGCAGGCGCAGTGCGCACGGCGGCGCCGCCTAGCGGAGGCGGGAAGCGGCGGGGAACGGGGGGGGGGGCGGAACCGGGAACGGAACCGGGAACCGGGATCGGGAACCGGGATCGGGAACCGGGATCGGGAACCGGGAAACCGGGAACCGGGATCGGCACCGCCATGGTGAGACCCGCCCTGAGGGCAGCGGACAACCGGGAGAGCCACGGGGGGGGCAGCGGGAAGGGAGCGGTTCGGGATGGAAGAAGCGGGGGGGGCTCGGGCCTGGAGCGCCGTGAGGGGAGCGGGGGGTGGGGGGGAGAGCTTGAGGGGGATTTTTATCATATTTTATTTTTTATGAGGGAATTTTGGGTTTTTTTTCACTATTTAGGGTCTTTTTAGGGGTGTTCTGAGGGGGGACTCATTTATTTTTAATTTTTATGAGGAGATTTTGGGGTGATTTGGGGTTCTTCACTATTTAGGGTATTTTTGAAGGGTTCTGAAGGGGATTTTTATTATTTTTTATTTTTTATGAGGAGATTTGCGGGTGTTGGGGTTTTTCACTATATAGGGTATTTTTGAAGGGTTCTGAGGGGAGGTTTCACTATTTTTTATTTTTTATGAGGAGATTTTGGATGGTTTTGGGTATTTTACTATTTAGGGTCTTTTTAGGGAGGTTCTGAGGGGGATTTAATTTATTTTTAATTTTTATGAGGAGATTTTGGGGGCGTTTTGGTGTATTTTACTATTTAGGGTCTTTTGGGGGGTCCTGAGGGGGGGATTTAATTTATTATTATTTTTATGAGGAGATTTTGGGGTATTTCACTATTTAAGGTCTGTTTTGGGGGGTTCTGAGGGGGATTTAATTTATTTTTTAATTTTTATGAGGAGATTTTGGGGTGATTTGGGGTTTTTCACTATTTAGGGTCTTTTGGGATGGTGATTTAGTCAGGGGATGTTCCCTGCCTGGATCTGCCCTGAAATTCATGGAAAATGATGATAAAATTGGGATTCCAATGCTGATAAATGGGAATTTCAATTATTAAAAAAATTCAAATTTTGTGGACACAATTTCCCTGCTTTTTCCCAAATTTTGCCACTCACCCAATCGCATTTTTTCTGGGAATTCCGATCCAGATCCAGGCTGGGAACATCCCCTGCCTAAATCCCCATAAAATCTGAATTTTAATGATGACAAAATTGGAATGTCAATGCTGATAAAATTGCAGTTCCGATGCTGATGAATAGGAATTTCAGTTATAAAAAAAATTCAAATTTCGTGGACACAATTTTCCCGATTTTCCCTCAATTTTAACACTCCCCATTTTCCCGATTTTTCCCCCATTTTGCCACTCCCCCAATCCCATTTTTTCTGGGAATTCCCATCCAGATCCAGGCTGGGAACATCCCCTGCCTAAATCCCCATAAAATTTCATTTTTAATGATGCAAAAATTCGAATTTCGCCGCCGATAAACGCGAACGGCGCCAACAAAAAAATCCGAATTTCACCGACACAACTTCCCCCATTTATCCCCAATTTTTCCACTCCCCCAATCCCGTTTTTTCCTGGCATTCTGGGGGCAGATCCAGGCTGGGAACATCTCCCTAAATCCCCATAAAATTTCATTTTTAATGATGCAAAAATTCGAATTTCGCCGCCGATAAACGCGAACGGCGCCAACAAAAAAATCCGAATTTCACCGACACAACTTCCCCCATTTATCCCCAATTTTTCCACTCCCCCAATCCCGTTTTTTCCTGGCATTCTGGGGGCAGATCCAGGCTGGGAACATCTCCCTAAATCCCCATAAAATTTCATTTTTAATGATGCAAAAATTCGAATTTCGCCGCCAATAAACGCGAACGGCGCCAACAAAAAAATCCGAATTTCACCGAGACAACTTCCCCCATTTATCCCCAATTTTTCCACTCCCCCAATCCCGTTTTTCCTGGCATTCTGGGGGCAGATCCGCTTCATCCTGATCCAGAACCGGGCGGGGAAGACGCGCCTGGCCAAGTGGTACATGCAGTTTGACGATGACGAGAAGCAGAAGCTCATCGAGGAGGTGCACGCCGTGGTCACCGTCAGGGACGCCAAGCACACCAACTTTGTCGAGGTAAAAACACACACTGACACTTTTTCCACCCCAAAATACAATTTTTTTCACCCCAAAATTGCCATTTTCCACCCAAAATCCACTTTTTTCGCCCCAAAATCCACTTTTTTCATCCCAAAATTGCCATTTTTTCACTCAAAATCCACTTTTTCACCCAAAATCCACTTTTTTCATCCCAAAATCCACTTTTTTTTCACCCAAAATCCACTTTTTTATCTCAAAATCCACTTTTTTTCATCCCAAAATTGCCTTTTTCCACCCAAAATCCACTTTTTTCATCCCAAAATCCAATTTTTTTCACCCCAAAATCCACTTTTTCACCCCAAAATTGCCATTTTCACCCCAAAATTGCCATTTTTCACCCCAACATCCACTTTTTTCACCCCAAAATCCACTTTTTTTCCCTCAGAATTGGGGGGTTTTTGTGAAAATCCCCATTTTTTGCCCCAAAATCCTCATTTTTTGCCCCCAAATTCTCATTTTTTCACCCCCAAATTGTCGGATTTAGGGAGAAAATGGGGGGGGGGGGTTAATGAAGGGTTGGGGGGAGCTGGGATCTGACCCAGCCCTGCCCAGTCCATCCCAGTCCATCCCAGTCCATCCCAATCCATCCCAATCCATCCCAGTCCAGCCCAGTCCATCCCAGTCCATCCCAATCCATCCCAGTTCCATCCCAGTTCCATCCCAGTCCATCCCAGTCCATCCCAATCCATCCCAGTCCATCCCAGTCCATCCCAGTTCCATCCCAGTCCATCCCAGTCCATCCCAATCCATCCCAATCCCATCCCAGTCCATCCCAGTCCCATCCCAGTCCATCCCAGTCCATCCCAATCCATCCCAGTCCAGCCCAGTCCATCCCAGTCCATCCCAATCCATCCCAGTTCCATCCCAGTCCATCCCAATCCATCCCAGTCCATCCCAGTCCATCCCAGTTCCATCCCAATCCATCCCAGTCCATCCCAATCCATCCCAGTTCCATCCCAGTCCATCCCAATCCATCCAGTCCATCCCAGTCCATCCCAGTTCCATCCCAGTCCATCCCAATCCATCCCAGTCCATCCCAGTCCATCCCAGTTCCATCCCAGTCCATCCCAATCCATCCCAATCCATCCCAATCCCATCCCAGTCCAGCCCAGTCCATCCCAGTCCCATCCCAGTCTGTCCCAGTTTGTCTCAGTCCATCCCAGTCCGTCCCAGTCCATCCCATTATCCCGCTTTTCCCGCAGTTCCGGAATTTCAAGATCATCTACCGCCGCTATGCCGGGCTCCAGTCCCATCCCAGTCCATCCCAGTCCATCCCAGTCCATCCCAGTGCATCCCAGTCCGTCCCAATCCCATCCCAGTCCATCCCAGTCCATCCCAGTCCATCCCATTATCCCGCTTTTCCTGCAGTTCCGGAATTTCAAGATCATCTACCGCCGCTATGCCGGGCTCCAGTCCCATCCCAGTCCATCCCAGTCCATCCCAGTCCATCCCAGTCCATCCCAGTCCATCCCAGTCCATCCCAGTGCATCCCAGTCCGTCCCAATCCCATCCCAGTCCATCCCAGTCCATCCCAGTCCATCCCATTATCCCGCTTTTCCCGCAGTTCCGGAATTTCAAGATCATCTACCGCCGCTATGCCGGGCTCCAGTCCCATCCCAGTCCATCCCAGTCCATCCAGTCCATCCATCAGTCATCCAGTGCATCCCAGTCCGTCCCAATCCCATCCCAGTCCATCCCAGTCCATCCCAGTCCATCCCATTATCCCGTCTTTTCCCCGCAGTTCCGGAATTTCAAGATCATCTACCGCCGCTATGCCGGGCTCTATTTCTGCATCTGCGTGGACGTGACCGACAACAACCTGGCCTACCTGGAGGCCATCCACAACTTCGTGGAGGTGAGCGCCTCGTTAACCCCCGCGCTAATTAACGACCCCCCCGGGCCTTCATTAGCACCCCCCGGGGTAATTAATGGGGGCGTTTATTAATGGGGGCGTTTATTAATGGGGGCGTGTTGATGGAGGTGTTAGAGGTGTTGGGGGGTGTTAATAGGGGGTGTTAATGGGGAGTGTTAATTAATTGGGGGTGTTAATTGGGGTGCTAATGGGGGGGTGTTAATGGGCAGTGTTAATTAATTGGGGGTGTTAATGGGGGATGTTAATTGGGGGTGTTAATTAATTGGGGGTGTTAATGGGGGGCGTTAATTAATGGGGGGTGTTAATTAATGGGGGGTGTTAGTGGGGGGCGTTAATTGGGGGTGTTAATGGGGGCGTTAATTGGGGGTGTTAATTAATGGGAGTGTTAATTAATGGGGGGTGTTAATGGGGATGGGTGTTATAATGGGTGGGTGTTAATGGGGGCGTTAATTGGGGGTGTTTAATGGGAGGCATTAATTGGGGGTGTTATATTAATGGGGTGTTAATTAATGGGGGGTTGGGGGTTTAAAGGGGTTTGGGGTTAATGGGTGGTGTTAATGGGGGGGTAGTTTAATTATGGGGTGTTGGGGTTAATTAATTAGGTGTGGTGTTAATTAATTGGGGACGTTAATGGGGGTGTTAATTAATTGGGGGTGCTAATGGGGGGTGTTAATGGGCAGTGTTAATTAATTGGGGGTGTTAATGGGGGATGTTAATTGGGGGGTGTCAATTAATTGGGGGGTTAAGGGGTGTTAATTTGGGGGTTAATGAGGGGTGTTACTTGGGGGGGTTAATTGGGGGTGTTAATTAATGGGAGTGTTAATTAATGGGGGGTGTTAATGGAGGTGTTAAAGGGGTGTTAATGGGGGCGTTAATTGGGGGTGTTATTAATGGGGTGTTAATGGGGGGTGTTAATGGAGGTGTATTAAGTGGGAGCGTTAATTGGGGTGTTAATTGGGGTGTTAATTAATTGGGGTGTTAATTGGGGTATTAATTGGGGGTAGGAGCGTTATTGTATGGGTGTTTAATTAATTGGGGGTGTTAATTAATTGGGGGTGTTAATGGGGTGTTAAAGGGGTGTTAATTATTGTTGGGGGTGTTATTGGGGGTGTTATTGGGGTGTTATTTAATGGGGGTTTAATTGGGGGTGTTAATGGGGCGTTAATTGGGGGCTTAATTGGGGGTGTTAATGGGGGTGTTAATTGGGGTGTTAATTAATGGGGGTGTTAATTAATTGGGGATGTTAATGGGGGTGTTAATATGGGGGTGTTAATTAATTGGGGGTGTTTAATGGGGGTGTTTAATTGGGGTTGGTGTTAATAATGGGGGTGTTAATGGGGGTGTTATTGGGGGTGTTAATTGGGGTGTTATAATTGGGGTGTTAATAGGGGGTGTTAATTAATGGGGGTGTTAATTAATTGGGGGTGTTAATTAATTGGGGTGTTAATTATGGGGGTGTTAATTATGGGGTGTTAATTAATTGGGGTGTTAATGGGGGGTGTTAATTGGGGCGTTAATTAATGGTGGTGTTAATTAATGGTGGGTTAATTAATGGTGGTGTTAATTAATTGGGAAAGTGGTGTTAATTAATGGGGGTGTTTGTTAATTAATTGGTGTCCCCAGGTGCTCAATGAGTATTTCCACAACGTCTGCGAGCTCGACCTGGTGTTCAACTTCTACAAGGTGGGGCTGAACGTGGGGAGGGGTCCCTGGGAATGTGGGGGTGGTGGGAGGGGTCTACTTGGCGGAATGTGGGGAGGGGTCTGTGGGAATGTGGGGAGGGGTCCCATTTGGGAATGTGGGGAGGGGTCCCGATGTGGAGTCCCGCCCCCCCCACCGGGTCGCGGAATGTGGGGAGGGGTCCCTTCTGGGGAGGTCCTGGGAATGTGGGGAGGGTCTGCGGAATGTGGGGGGGAATGGGGGGGTCTGGAATGTGGGGATGGGGTCTGCAGAATGTGGGGAGGGGTCCTGGGATGTGGGAGGGTCCCCGGGAATGTGGGGAGGGGTCTGGGAATGTGGGGAGGGGTCTTCACCCATTTACATGGGTTCAGTAATTTGGGGAGGGGTCCTGGCTGGATTTTTGGGGTGATTTTGGCCAATTTTGGTCATTTTTTTGTATTTTTATCCCATTTTGGGCTATTTTGATGCAGTTTTTTCTGATTTTTTCATTAATTTTGGGGTAATTTTGCCAATTTTGGGATTTTTTCCCCTTTTCCAGGTGCACTCAGTGAGGGATGAGCTGTTCCTGGATGGATTTTTTGGGGCGATTTTGGGCATTTTTGGCCAAGTTTGGTCAATTTTTTTCTATTTTTTCCCATTTTGGGCTATTTTGATGCAGTTTTTACTGATTTTTTCAATAATTTTGGGGTAATTTTGCCCAATTTTGGTGTTTTCCCCTTTTCCAGGTGTACACCGTGGTGGATGAGATGTTCCTGGCAGGGGAGATCCGGGAGACGAGCCAGACCAAGGTGCTGAAGCAGCTGCTGATGCTGCAGTCCCTGGAGTGACCCCCAAAATTCCCCAAAATTCCCAAAATCCTCCCCAAAAATCGGCCCCAGATCCTCCCCCAAGCCCTCAGCGTGCTCGTGGTGTGCAGAAAATGTGAATTTCTGACCATTAAAGTGACCAAAATGTGACCAAAACTGGGTGGAGAGGGGGGAGAAATGGGGGGGAATGGATTAAAAATGGGGAAAAATGGATTAAAAATGGGATAAAACGGAAAAAATGGGAAAAAATGGGCAAACAATGGATTAAAAATGGGAAAAAATGGATGAAAAATGGGAAAAAATGGGGGGAAATGGGCAAACAATGGATTAAAAATGGGAAAAATGGATTAAAAATGGGGAAAAATGGGAAAAAAGTGGATAAAAATGGGAGAAAAATGGCAAAAAGTGGATTAAAAATGGGGAAAATGGAAAAAATGGATAAAAATGGAGAAAAATGGGTAAAAATGGATTAAAAATGGGCAAAAATGGGAGAAAATGGATTAAAAATGGGATAAAGTGAAGTAAAAAGGAGCAGAAATGGGATAAGGGGAATTAAAAATGAGGAAAAATGGGATAAAGTGGCTTAAAACGACCCCAAAAGTGACAGAGGGACCCCAAGAGTGGCACAGGGACCCCAAGGGTGGCACAGGGACCCCAAAAGTGACACCAGGGCCAGGGAAGGTGACAGAGGGACCCCAAAAATAGCAAAGGGACCCCAGGGTGGGCAGAGGGACCCCAAAATAGCAAAGGGACCCCAGGGGTGACAGAGGGACCCCAAAAGTGGCACAGGGACCCCAAAAGTGACACAGGGACCCCAAAGGTGACACAGGGACCCCAAAGGTGACACAGGGACCCCAAGGGTGGCACTGGGACCCCAAAGGTGACACAGGGACCCCAAAAGTGGCACAGGGACCCCAAGGGTGGCACTGGGACCCCAAAGGTGACACAGGGACCCAAGGGTGGCACTGGGACCCCAAAAGTGGCACAGGGACCCCAAGGGTGGCACAGGGACCCCAAAGGTGACACAGGGACCCCAAGGGTGGCACTGGGACCCCAAGGGTGACACAGGGACCCCAAAAGTGGCACAGAGACCCCAAGGGTGGCACTGGGACCCCAAGGGTGACACTGGGACCCCAAAGGTGACACAGGGACCCCAAAGGTGACACCATGGCCAGTAAGGTGGCACAGGGACCCCAAGGGGGCACAGGGACCCCAAAGGTGACACAGGGACCCCACAGGGTATGGAGGCACAGGGACCACCAAAGGTGGCACACAGGGACACCCCAAAAGGCCCCTGAGCCCACCAGCGTTGTCACCGAGGGTTTTTATTCTCCACATCCTGCGCCAGCCTCCTGACCTCGGGGTTGGGGCACTCGGGGGGCTCTGGGGACCCTCGGAGAGACCCCGGGGGTGGCACTGGGACCCAAGGGTGGCACAGGGACCCCAAGGGTGACACAGGGACCCCAAAAGCGCCCCTGAGCCCACCAGCGTTGTCACCGAGGGTTTTTATTCTCCACATCCTGCGCCAGCCTCCTGACCTCGGGGTTGGGGTACTCGGGGCTCTCGATGGCCCCGGGCCCGAATTTGAGCTCCAGGAAAGCCCGGGGGTCGTTGGGCGCTTTGGCCACGACGCCGGCGAAGCGCACGGAGCCCAAGGGCAACCAGGAACCTCTCGGGGAACTCCACGTCCTGCCCGTGACCCAGCCACGTGTCCTTGGTCATGACCCCGCCGCGGCCGGCGTAGAACGGCCACAGGTCCACGTGCAGCCGGTTGGTGCGGCTGAAGTGCACGCGGAAAAACTCCCCCTCGGGCGCCTTCTCCCAAAAAAACCCCTGCGGATCCTCCACGGGCCGGCCGGTGGCCACCACGGCCGCTAGCCAGCGGCACTTGGCGATGTCGTCGCGATAGAGCCCCACGTCCACGTCGTAGTCCCAGGGGATGATGTCGCCGAGGCGGAGGGCGCCCAGCAGGGACCCCCCCTCCAGCCAGTGCCGCACGCCGGCCGCCTCCAGCTGGGCTAGCACGTGGCGAGCGGTGGCCCGCAGAGCCCGCAGGCAGCACGGAGGGGTCCAGCGGCCGGCCAGCAGGTACTGCGGCGTCTGGGCCAGCACGGAGCCGAAGCAGCGCGGCGTGTCCTTGTCGCAGCCGTGCCAGCGGCGCTGCCCGTCGGCCAGCACCTCCAGCTTGAGACCGAAGCGCTCCAGCAGCGCCCGGTGATGCTGCAGCAGCGCCTGCTGGGCTTTCCACTGGCCGTGCGGCGACCGAGCGGGCCGAGGGGCTAGCGGGAAGGAATCCGGCAACAGGAGGAAGCGCCAGCCGCGGAGCGCGGCTTGCAGGGACAGCGAGGTGGCCACGGGGCGAGCGAGAGGGAAAGGCAGCGAGAAGAGATCGCGCGTCCGCAGCAGCAGCACGGCGGGGGCGCCGTCCAGAGCGCCGCAGAGCTCCCGGCGCTGCTCGCTCCCGTTGTTCCGCCGCTCACCGCGCCTCTCGGCGTGCCCGTAGCGCGCCGTCCAAGCCTTGATGTCCACCTCCAGCTCCAGACAGCGAGGTCGCCGCTGCCCCACGGCCGCCGCCACCAGCTTGGCGTCGCCACCCGAGGCGGCTTCCAGCGCGTCCCTCATGCGCCGCAGCAAACCCGGCACGGCTCGGGCTCCGTCGGGCACGAAAGCCACGTGGCGAGTGCGCACGGCCAGCTCCGGCCGCGGCGGGGGCAGGTGAGGCTCCGGTCGCAGCGGCAGCACGGTGACGCCGGCGGGTAGAGGTACGGGAGGGTACGGGGCTACCTCGGTGGCCACCAGCACGGAGACGCCGGGCAAGGAGGAGAAGGAGCGGGCGGTGGCGGCCACGTCGTGCTCGGGGCCGTCGAAGTCGCGGAGGATGACGGTGACCCCCGGGAGCCCCGGGAGCCCGCGGGGGGCGCGGCACGGGCCGGGGGCGCCAGGCGGGAGCAGAGCAGCAGCAGGAGGTTGAGGGCGATGGCGGCGGCCAGGGCGGCTTGGCAAGGGGTGATCCTCATGGTTTGGGGAATGAAGGAGCTCGCGGGGTTAATTAGCGGGCGGGTAATGGGTTAATTGGAGGGGTTAAGGGAGGGAGTGGCGGCGGTAACGCGCGGTGGCCACGCGGTGGCGCTGTGGAGGCGGGAGGGTTAATGAGGGTTGGTTAATTAATGGGGGTTGGTTAATTAATGGGGGGTTGGTTAATTAATGAGGGGTTGGTTAATGAGGGGTTAATGAGTCCTCAGGAATTAAACTCCGCTCTGCCAGCCGGTGGAGCGCCTACAGACCCAAAAATCCTGCTGTAAGCACCCCCGAAATCTCCTGTAATGTTCCAAAGATCTCCGAAAAACCAAAAAATCCCCCCCCAAAAACCCCCTCTAACCCCCAAAGACCCCCCAAAAACATAAAAATCCCCCCCAAATTCCCCTCTAACCCCCCAAAGACCCCCCAAAAACATAAAAATCCCCCCCAAATTCCCCTCTAACCCCCCAAAGACCCCCCAAAAACATAAAAATCCCCCAAATTCCCCTCTAACCCCCCAAAGACCCCCCAAAAACCAAAAATCCCCCCCAAAATCCCCCTAATCCCCAAAGACCCCCAAAAACTTAAAACCCCCCAAATCCCTTCTAACCAACCCCCAAAAAAACAAATCCCCCCAATCCTCTACCCTAAAGACCCCCCAAAAAAACAAAACCCCCCAAATCCCCTCTTAACTCCCCAAGACCCCCAAAAACAAAACCCCCCAAACCCAACCCCCAAAGACCCCCCAAAAATAAAACTCCCCCAAATCCCCTCTAACCCCAAATCCCCCAAAACATAAATCCCCCAAAATCCCTCTAACACCCCAAAATCCCCAACATAAAAATCCCCCCCAAATTCCCCTCTAACCCCAAAACCCCCCAAACATAAAATCCCATCCCTCTAACCCCCCAAAACCCAAACCCAAACCCAATCTCGCTTACCTCCAGAACCCCCAAAACTCTAAACCCCCAATCCTCTATCCCAATCCAACCCCTTTCAAAACCCCCACTTATGAAGAGCCAAAAATACCCCTCCTAAATCCAACCTATCCCCAACCCAAATCCCCATCTTCTAAATCCAAAAAACCCCTCCCAAATCCTAACCCCTCCCTTAACCCCCAAACCCCTACCCAAATCAAACCCTCTAACCCCAAAATCCTCTCTACCGCAATCCAAAATCCCTCTAACCAAGACCCCCGAAAAACCCCAAAGACCCCCCCAAATCCCCCCTTCCATTACCACGGCAACGGCTCCTCCCTCCGCCCCGCCCCTTTTCCCCTCTAACCACGCCCCTCCCTCACCCTAACCAGCCCTACCCTTTCCCTCCCTAACCACGCCCTCTTCTCGCTGACCACGCCCATCCTTAACTGTAACCCAGCCCCTTTTCCCCGTTAACCACGCCTTTTTTCCCGCTATCCACGCCCTCTTTCCCGCTAACCACGCCCTCTTTCCCGCTATCCACGCCCTCTTTTCAGCTATCCACGCCCTCTTTCCCGCTATCCACGCCCTCTTTCCCGCTATCCACGCCCCTTTCCCCGCCCCTTCCGGCTCCCTTTGTGGCAGGATCCGCTCCCGCCCTGGCTCCCTTTGTGGCAGCCGCCATGGCGGCCGAGCGGGCTCCGCCGGCCCGGGCCCCACCCGCCGCCGCCGCCGCCGCCGCCCCCGGGGCCGCTCCCGGCTCCGAACCCCCGGCACGAACCGGCCTGAGCCTGCCGGGCATCCTGCACTTCATCCAGCACGAGTGGGCGCGCTTCGAGGCGGAGAAAGGGCGCTGGGAAGCGGAGAGGGCCGAGCTGCAGGTAATGGCGGCGGCGGGGCCCGCGCCAGCCGGGCGGCCCTGAGGGCGGCGGCGGCGGCGGCGGCGGCGGAGGGGGGAAGGAGGAGGAGGAGGAGGAGAGGAGGAGGAGAGGAGAGGAGGGAAGTGAGAGGAGAGGAGTTCAGAGTAGGTTGTTGGTGGGGTTTAGTAGGTGAATAAGGTGGGAGGTGGGGGAAGGTGAGGTTTGTGGGAGAATGGTGTGGATGAGAATGCGAAGGAGCGGTAAGGGGATAGGAGGAGTTGTCGGGACTTGGGTGGTGAGGGGTGAGAGCGGAGGTTGTGTGAGGGAGTCTAGGAAGGGTGGAGTTGGAGGAGGGGGAGTGGAAGGTGAATTTCGGAGGGAGAGCGATGGAGTGGGGAGCGTGTGGATGGATGGGGTGGTGGATGGGGCTGGGCCGATGTGGGCAGGGGGGGGAGAGGGAGGGAGGAGTTGGGGGGGGAACGTGGATTCGGGGAGGGAGAGGCGGGGAGGGGAGAGACGTGGGACTTTAGGGGGATTGGTTGGGGACGGAGGAGTGTGATTGTAGATTGGAGATGGTGGAGTTGTGGGGGGGGTTGGAGATTGGGAGGGGTCTTTAGGGTGGGGGGTGTGGTGGTGGATGGGCTGGGGAGGAGTTGGGTGTTGGGAGGATTGGGAGGAGGGGGAGGGCGGGGATGGGTGAGGTGGGGGGTTGGGAGAAGGAGTGGAAGGAGGGGGGGCTGGGACGTTGGGACTGGGAGAGGAGGGGAGGTGTGATGGGGGGAGGTGGGCGGGAGTTGGTGGGGAGGGTTGGGGGGGGGAGAGTGGAGGTTGGGGGGGCGGAAAAGGAGGAGCTAGGTGAGGGGGGAGGGGAGGATGGGCTGAAAAAAGGGGGGGGAATGAGAGGAGTGGAGAAGAGCGGTGGATGGTGGTGGGGAGATAATTTGGATGACGGGTTGTTCTAGTGGAGTCGATGGAGGTTGAGAATGTGCTAGTGAGAGTTGGATGTGCATGAGGTTGAGTAGAAGGGAGTTGGAGGCTAGAGAATGTTGGCGTAGTTGTAGTTTGGAGGAGGTTGGTATGAGGAGGTTTTTGCGAGGAGTGTATTTTATTTGTTGTGTGATTTCGAGGACTGGGTGAGGTTTGAGGACGGGTAGAGGAGAGAGTAGGGCGAGGGAGAGAAGGAGTGAAAGGGATGAAGGGGGAGGAAGAGGATGCGTAAAGAGGAGGAGGTAGGAGTTGTAGGAAAGGAGTGAAAATGAAAGGATAGCGGAGGTAGAGGAGGAAGGTAAGGTGGTACAGGAAAGGTAGCCGGGCGGAGAGGGGGAGAGTGGTGGGTGGGGGAAGCGAAGGAAGGGGACAGGAGAAGGAGGAGGGTAGGAGGTAGGGGTGGGATTAGAGGGAGGTTAGGAGACACAAGGAAGCGTAGAGGAAGGAGTGAGAGGAGGTTAGCGGTTAGGAGGAGAGGGAAGGAGCAGGAGGGTAAGGAAGGAGGAAGGAAAGGAGGAGGTTAGTAGTAGGAGGAAGGAGGGTAGGAAGGAGAGGTATGTGTATGGAGAGGAGAGAGGAAGGAAAGGATGGAGTTTCGGTGGAGGTTTGTGGAGGGGGGGTGAGGTCGGGGTGGGGGGGCGGTGAGGTAGGTGGGGGGGTGTCTGGGGGAGGAAGGATGGGTGGGGGGGGGGTGGGGGGGGTGGGCGAGGGAGGGGAAGGGGGGGGGAGGACGGAGTTTAGGTGGGAGCGGAAAGGGGAGAATGGGGGGGAGGTTTGGAGGAGGGTGGGAAGTGGAGGTGTGAGTGGTGTGTGTGAGGAGTGGGGGGGGGTGAGGGGGAGGGAGGAGGGTGAAGGAAAGGAGAGGAGGAAAGGCGGCCGGGCAAAAAAAAGGAGGAAAGGCAGGAGGAAGGTAGGGAGAAGGAGGAGAGAGAAGGTTAGGAGGTAAGGGAGAGGAGGTTAGGAGGAGAGGGTAAGGTTGGGAGGGAGGTAAGGAAGGAGGTATAGTATAGGAGTAGGAGGTAGGAAGGAGAGGAGGCGAGGAGGCGGAGTGAGGTAGGTGGAGAGGAGGAGTGAGGAGGGAGGTAGGAGTGAGGAGGATAAGAGGATATGATAAGTTGCTGCGAATAGTGAGGAGGTAAGGGAGGGTTGTTGGGTGACAGGATAGTAGGTGGAGGATAGGGTGGACTTATGATTGGGGGGGGGTTGAGTGGCGTGGGGTAGGAGAGGTGGGTGTGGGGGTGGGGGGAGAGGGACGGTGGGGGGGGGGAGAAACGGGGGGAAGGGGGGTTAGAGAGGAGGAGTCGAGGTGTGAAGGGGGGGTAAAGGAGGATAGGAGGGAGGGGGGGGAAGGTGGACGGGAGGGGGGAGCGAGTGAGGGTGGGCTATGGGGGGGGGGGGGGGGGGAGTGGGAGGAGGGGGGAGTGGCTGGTAGAAGGAAAGTGAGGAAGAAGGGAAAGGAGGAGGAGGTTAAGGTAGGGGGATGCAGGGGAAGGAGGTAAATTAGTAGGAGGAGAGGGTAGAGGAAGAAGGAGGAGTAGAAGAGAAGGAAAGGTAGAGGAGGTAGGAGGAGGAGGAGGAGTAGCGAGATTAGAGTAGAGAGGAGAAGGGGAGGGGAAGAGAGTAGTTAAGGGTAGGAAAGGATTAGGAAGCGATAGGGGAAGGAAGGGTCGGAGGTAGAGGAGGTGAGGAGGTGAGGTGGGGAAGAGGGTAGGTAGCAAGAAAAGGTTGAGGGAGGAGGGAGGGGGTGCGAGGTTGGCATTTGGGTGGAGGGGATTGTGTGGGTGTTGGGTGGGTGGGGAAGGAGAGGAGGAAGTCGCAATGTATAAGGTTTGGGGGGGGGGAGACGTGGGTTTAATGAAGATTGAGAGGTGGTTGTTTGATTTAGAGAGATGGAGATTGGGACCCTCTCTTATGAGGGGGGAGGATAGTGAGGCTGATCGAGTGTAGGAGGGAGAGGTCGGGAGAGGTAGGAGCGGGCCCGGCCTCACGAGCTTAGCTGGTGGGCTCGCCATATTGGGAGGAAATGCGGCCGGGGCTGCGGTAGAGTTGAGGGTTTGTGGTGTTCGTTTTTTTGGGGGACCACCGTGGGGTTAGCGGGGGCGCGGGGTCGAGGCCAGCGGGCGGAGAGGCTTCTGTTGGGAATACTGGGGGGCGGTGTCTGGTTTGGGGTGCTCGGTGTTGTGGAAGGGTTGGCGGGTGGTAGTGGACTATCTGTGGGATAGAGGGGATAAGGGGGGGGGAGACATACTGGCGTCGGCACTGGGAATTGGAATTAAGAAAAATTAAAAATAATTTACTGGAGAGGGGGGTCTTTGGTGATAGAATATGGTGATGAAGGAGGGGACGACTTGGGGAATACTGGGTCCGGGGACTGGGGAGAGTGGGTAGGGGGAATTTCTGGTGTCCTAACGTTTCTCCACTGGCTTCAGGGTTTAGTTTCTGGCCCTCACTTTCGCATCTAAACTATGTTCTGCTCTTTCTGGGGAGAGTGGGTTTGGGGGGGGGGGGGGACTTGGGGGGGATATCTGGGAGGGGGGAATGGGGGTCTGGGATGGGGATGGGGGGGCTGGACTGAGTTGTGTGGTGATGGGGGAATGGGGGGATAATGGTGATAGTATGGGGACTGGCGAATACTGTGAAGAGGGGGGACTTGGGGGGAATACTGTGTTGAGGGGTGGGAGCTTGGGGGTGTATTATACATTTTAGTAGGGGTGTGGGGGTGGGGATGTTGGGGGGACTGGGTGGGAGAGATGATTTAGTTTTACTGTGAGGGTGGGGACACTCATGGTAACTTTGGATTGCGGGAGTGTGGATACTGGGATGGGGAATGGGATACTGGAATGAGGAGACTCTGGGGATTATGGGTTTTCGGATGTGGGGTGGAGGATATATGGGAGGGATACTGGGAGGTTGGGGATCAGGGATTCTTGGCCGGGGTAGGGGGGCGATACTGGGGTGCAATGGGGGACTGGGGGATTATTTACTGGGATGGGGACTGGGATACTGGGTGTGGGGAAGTTAATATGGATGCAATGGGGATACTTGGGGTATATTAGCTACTACTGGGGATATGGAATGAAATGGGGATTCTGGGGATACTGGAGTTTTTACTGGAGTGGGGATTTGTCTGGGGCTGGGGGGTTTTATTAGGGGGGTGTAGGATGGATGTTACTGGGATTGGGGAGGGAGTTAATTATGTTGAAACTAACATTACTGGGGAGTGGAACTAGTGATAGTGGAGTAGTTAGGTAGAAAGTTTGTGAGCCGTAGGGGTATAGGGAGTGTGTTAGTGGATCGGGGATGGGATGGGGGGATTAACTGGGATGGGGTCTGGGGTAGGTGTGTTTAGGAGAGTTAGGTTGGGATGGGTGGGATCTGGGGTGTGAGGATGGGATTTTGCTCTCCTTGCATGAGGGGGACTGGGGGGACTGGGGAATAGGAGGGTGTGGGGGGTGGAGAAACCTCCGTTGATCAACTGTGAATTACATGGGGGAGGGGGGGAGGAGGATTTACTGGGAGATGAGGTTTTGTAATGATGTAGATGGGGACTGGGGTACTGGGGGTATTGGGGTCTGGGAGGGGAAATGGGAGTGCGGTGTTTTTGAGGATACTTGGGAAGGGAATGGGTAGAGACGGGGATGAATACTGGGGGGAGGTAGGGGGACTGGGGAGGATTACTGGGTGAGGGTGATGGGGATATTGGGTTGATGGGGCACATGAGGCCTCGAGGGATGTTTATGGTGAGGGGGGAACGTATGGGTTGGGAAACTGGGATGGGCGGATGGTCAAAATATTCGTGAGAACTTAACCACTGATTTACAATAACTAATTGTAAGTTAAATGAATAACTTAATACAATGTATTAAAAGTCTTGATAAAGAATGACAAATTACTTAGAGATAAAGAATAAGGTTATCTTACTGGGGATTACTGGGAGTAGGGGGACTGGGGATTATGTGGATGGGGGGACTGGTGGATAATGGGGAAGTGGTGAGGGGGACTGGGGGGGAGATTTAATGGAGAGGTGTGTGGGACTGGGGTACTGGGAGGGTCGGGGGACTGGGGATACTGGGATGGGGGTGACTGGGGATACTGGGATGGGGACTGGGGATACTGGGAGGTGGGAGCTGAAGATCTGGGTGATACTGGGGAAGGGGGACTGGGGATACTGGGGATGGGGACTGGGGATACTGGGAGGGGGACTGGGAATGGGGGGGGGAAAGGGGGGGGGGTGGGGGGGACTGGGGAAATGGGGGGGGATGGGGGGTAAAGGGGTGGGGGCTGGGGTCTGGGAAAGGGGGGGTTTTGGGGTACTGGGGAGGGGGGTGGGGGATACTGGGAGGGGGACTGGGGGGTATGGGAGGGGATGGGGAAAAGGGGGGGGGGCTGGGGTTCTGGGAGGGGGGCTTTGGGGGTATGGGGGGGGGTGGGGGGTACTGGGGATTTTGGGGGTGGGGGGTAAATGGGGGGGACCCGGGGATAGGGGGGGGGGGGAATGGGGGGGGGATGGGGGTATGGGAGGGGGGGGGATTTTTTGGGGAAAAAAGGGTTTTGGGGGCTGGGGATTGGGGGGGGATGGGGGTACTGGAAAGGGGTGGGGGTACTGGAAAAGGGGGGTTTGGGGGAATGGGTTGGGGTTTGGGGGATACTGGGGGGGGGGGGGGGGGGTTTTTTTTGGGGAAAAGGGGGACTGGGTGGGGGGGGTTTTTTTAAATTGGGGGGAAAAGGGGGGTTTTGGGGGGTCTGGGTGGGGGGGAGGGGATATGGGAGGGGGGCTGGGGGGGGAGTGGGGGGGGACTTGGGGAAAAAGGGGGGTGGGGTGGGGGGGGGAGGGTTTGGGGGGGAAATTTGGGGGTTTTTGGGGGGGGGGACTTTTGGGGGGGGACGGGGGTTAAAGGGGGGGACTTTTGGGGGGTTTATGGGGGGGGGGACTGGGGGTTCTTTGGGTTTGGGGGGGGTGGGGGGGAATTGGGGGATGGGGGGGGTGGGGGGATGGGGGGGGGGACTGGGAGGGGTGGGGATACTGGGGGGGGGGGTTTTGGGGTTCGGGGAAGGGGGGTGGGAGGGGTTTTGGGGGGATGGGGGGGCTGGGGGGTACTGGGGGATTGGGGGGGGATTTTGGGCCCCCCCGGATTTTGGGGGTTGGGGGGGAAAAAGGGGAAATTTGGGGCCCCGGGCCCATTGGGGCCCCGGGCCCCCCGTCCCCAAAACCCCCCCGGTTTTGGGGCTCCGGGAGGGGCCCCCCGGGGGGCCCCCGGGGGGTTTTTCCCCCAAAAGGGCCCCGGGGGGGCCCCCGGGCCCCTTTTTGGTGTCCCTGGGGGGCCCCGGTTCCCCAATGTCCCCCCAAAAAACCCCGGGAAAGGGGCATTCTGCAGGGCGAGGCAAGGGCCAGGGACCCCCAGGGACCCCAGGGTCCCCCAGTCCCTGGGGGTCCCCAAGCCCCAAGGGTCCCGGGTGTCCCGGGGTCCCCTGTCCCCAAGTCCCCAAATTTCCCCGGGAGGTGCAGTTCTGCGGGCGAGGAAAGGGGCCAGGAGGCCCCGGGGACCGGGGGGGGGTCCGGGGGGTTTCCCTAAGAAGGGGGGGGAAAAAAAATCCTGAGAGAATTCCCAAACCAAAAAAAAAGCCCAAAAATTTTTCCAAAAAACGGGAAAATGAAAAAAAAAACCCAAAAAAAAAAAAAAAACACAAAATCCCAAAAAAACCCACAAATCCCAAAAAAAACCACAAATCGTAAAAAAAAAAACCCAAAAAAAAAAAAAAAACCCAAATCCAAAAGGGCCCCCCAAAACCCTTTAAAAGGAATCCACAAAAACTCAAAGAACCCCAAAAAAAAAAAAGGGAATCACAAAAAGCCCAAAGAAATCCCAAAACCTAAAGGGAAACCAAAAGCTCAAAGAAATCCCAAAACTAAAAGAACCCTTAAAAAAATAGAAATAAAAAATCTAAAAGCAGACCAAAAAACCCAAAAAAAAACCCCAAAAATTTTAAAAAAAAACCCAAAACCAAAAAAAACCCCACCCTAAAAAATTCTAAAAAAACCCCCCAAATTAAAAAAAACCCCCCAAAATTTGAAAAAAAAAAAACCCAAAATTCCCAAAATTTGGGAAAAACCCCAAAAACCCCCCCCCAAAAATCACAGAAAAAAACCTTTAAAACCCCCAAAATCCCTTTTTAAAAATCCCAAAAAACCCCAAAAAAACCCCTAAATTTGGGGGGGGGAAACCAAAAACCCGAAAAAAAATTTAAAAAACCCAAAAAACACCCCAAAAACCCCCAAAAACTAAAAAAACCCCAAAAAACCCAAAAAAAAAACCCCCAAAAACCCTCCCCCCCAAAAAAAAACCCAAAAAACCAAAAAAAAAACCCCAAAAACCCCAACCCCCCAAAAAACCCCCCAAAACCCAAACCCCCAAAAAACCCCAAACCCCCAAAAAAAAAAAAAAACAAAAAAAAAAACCCAAAAAACCCAAAAAAAAAAAAAAAAAAAAAAAAACCAAAACCAACCCAAAAAACCTTAAAAAACAAAAAAAAAAAACCCAAAAACCCCAAAAACCCCCCAAACCCCAAAAAAAAAACCAAAAAACCCAAACACCCAAAAAAACCCCCCAAATTTCCAAAAAACCCAAAACCAAAAAAAAAACCCCCAAAAAAAACCAAAAAAACCCCAACCCCCCCCCAAAAACCCCAAAAAACCCAAAAACACCCCCCAACCCCCCCAAAAACCCCCCAAAAAAAACCCCCAAAAAAAACCCCCCCAAAAAAACCCAAACCCCCCAAAAACAAAACCCCAAAAAAACCCCCAAAACCAAACCAAAAAAAAAAAACCCAAAAAACCCCAAAAACCCCCAAAAACCCCCCCCAAAAACCAAAACCCTCCCCCCCAAACCCCAAAAAAAAAACCCCCAAAACCCCCCAAACCAACCCAAAAAAAACCCCAAAACCCCCCCAAAAAAAAACCCAAAAACCCAACCCCCAAAAAAACCCCAAAACCAACCAAAAAACCCAAAACCCAAAAAACCCCAAAAACCCCCCAAAAAAACCAAAACCCCAAAACCCCCCCAAAACAAAAAAAAAAACCCCCAAAACCAACCCAAAAACCCCCAAAACCCCCCAAAAAAACCCCAAAACCCAAAACCCCCAAAACCCCCCAAAAACCCAAACCAAAAAAAAAACCCCAAAAAAACCCCAAAAAAAAAAAACCCCCAAAAAAAACCCCCCAAAAACCCCAAAAAAAAAACCCAAAAAAACCCCAAAAAAAAAACCCCCAAAAAACCCAAAAAACCCCAAAAACCCCCAAAAAAAACCCAAAAAAAACCCCAAAAAACAAAAAAAAAAACCAAAACCAACCCCAAAAACCCCCCAAAAAAACCCCAAAAAAACCAACCCCAAAAAAAAAACCCCCAAAAACCCAAACCAAAAAAAAAACCCCCAAAAAAAACCCAAAAAAACCCCAAAAACCAATCAAAAAAAACCCCCCAAAAAAAACCCCCCCAAAAAAACCCAAGGTTGGTTTTGTGTTGTTTTTTGGGTTGTTTTTTGGTTTTGGTTTTGGGGGTTTTGTTTTTTTTTTGGGGGGTTGTTGGGGGGGTGTTTTTGGTTTGTTGGGGTGTTTTTGGGTTTTTGGGTTTGGGTTTTTTGGGTTTTGGTTTTTGGTTTTGGGTGTTTGGTGTTTGGGTTTTGGGGTTGTTGGGTTTTGGTTGGTGGTTGGTTTTTTGGTTTTTGGGGTTTGGGTTTTGGGGTTTGGTTGGTTGGTTTTGGTTTTTTTTGGTGGTTTTGTTTTGGGGTTTGGGTTTTTTTGTTTTTGGTTTTTTTGGGTTTTGTGTGGTTGTTTTTGGGTTTTGGGTTTTTTTTTTTTTTGGGTGTTTGGGTTGTGGTTTTTGTTGGGTTTTTTTTGTTTTGGGTTTGTTTTGTTTTTTGTTTTGTTGTTTTGGTTTTTTGTTTTTGGGTTTTTTTGGGGTTTTTGGTTTGGTGTGTTGTTGGGTTTTTTGGTTTTTTGGTGTTTGGTTTTTTGGGTTTTTGGGGGGGTTTTTGGGGTTTTTTTGGTTTTTTGGGTTTTTTGGGTTTTGGGTTTTTTGGTTTTGGGTTTGGGTTTTTTTTGGGTGGTTTGGTTTTTTGGTGTTTTTTGGTGTTGGTTTTTGGGTTTTTGTTGGTTTGGTTTTTTGGGTTTTTTTTTTGGGTTGTTTGTTTTTTGTTTTTTTGTGTTTTGGTTTTTGTTTTTTGGGGTTGTTGGTTTTGGGTTTTGGGTTGTTTGGGTTTTTTTGGTTTTTTGGGGTTTGGGTTTTTGGGTTTTTTTGGTTGGGTTTTTTGGTTTTTGTGTTTTTGGTTTTTTGGTGTTTTTTTGGGTTTTTTGTTTTTTGGGGTTTGTTTTTGGGGTTTTTTGGTGTTTTGGGTTTTTGTTTTTTTGGTGGTTGGTTTTGGTTTGGGGTTTTTTGTTGGTTGGTTTGGGTTTGGGTTGTTTGGGGTTTTTTGGGTTTTTTTGGGTGGTTTTGTTTTTGGGGTTTTTTTGGGGTTGGTTTGGGATTTTTTGGGGTTTTTTTGGGTTGGTTTGGGGATTTTTTGGGTTTTTTTGGGGTTGGTTTGGATTTTTTGGGGTTTTTTGGGGTTGGTTTGGGATTTTTTTGTGGGTTTTTTTGGGTTGTTTTGGGTTTTTTGGGGTTTTTTTGGGTTGTTTTGGGGATTTTTTGGGTTTTTTGGTTTGGGGTTTTTGTGGGGGTTTTTTTTTGGGGTTTTGGGGTTGGTTTGGGGTTTTTTGGGTTTGGTTGTTTGGTTTTTGGGTTGTTGGGTTTTTTTTTGTTGTGGGTTTTTTTGGGTTGGTTTGGGGATTTTTTGGGGTTTTTGTTGGTGGTTTGGTTTTGGGTTTTTTTGGGGTTTTTTTGGGTTGGTTTGGGTTTTTGGGGGTTTTTGGGGTATTTTGGTTGGGATTTTTTGGGGTTTTTTTGGGGTTTTTGGGGATTTTTTGGGTTTTTTGGGTGGTTTTGGGTTTTTTGGGTTTTTTGGGGTTTTGGTTTTTTGGGGATTTTTGGGGTTTTTTGGGGTTTTTGGGTGTTTTGGGTTTTTTGGGTTTTTTGGGGATTTTTTGGGGTTTTTTTTGGGTTTTTGGGGATTTTTTGGGGTTTTTGGGTTTTTGGGATTTTTTGGGTTTTTTTGGGGTTGGTTTTGGGGATTTTTGGGTTTTTTGGGGTGTTTTGGGATTTTTTGGGTTATTTTGGGGTTTTTGGTTTTTTGGGTGGGGTTTTGGGATTTTTGGTTTTTTGGATTTTTTTGGGGTTTTTTTGGTTATTTTGGGGTTGGATTTTTGGGTTTTTTTGGGTATTTTTGGGATTTTTTTGGGTGTTTGGGGTTTTTGGTGGGATTTTTTGGGATTTTTTTGTTTATTTTTTGGGGTGATTTTGGGGTTTTTTGGGGGGTTTTTTTTGATTATTTTGGGGGTTTTTGGGTTATTTTTTTGGGGATTTTTGGGGTTTTTTGGGTTATTTTTGGGTTTTTTTGGGGTGTTTTTTGGGGTATTTTTTGGAGTTATTTTTGGGGTGTTTTGGGGTATTTTTGGTTATTTTTGGGTGTTTTAGGGTATTTTTGGGGTTTTTGGGGGTATTTTGGGTTTTTTGGGGTGGGTTTTTGGATTTTTGGGTTGTTTTGGGGGTATTTTGGGATTTTTTGGATTATTTTGGGGTGTTTTGGGTTTTTTATGGGAATTTTGGGTTTTTGGATTTTTTTGGGTGTTTTGGTTATTTTTGGGATATTTTGGGTGTTTTTGGGTTATTTTTGGGGTTTTTGGGGTAATTTTGGGGTTTTTTTGGATTTTTTTTGGGGTGGTTTTTGGGATTTTTTGGGTTTTTGGGTGTATTTTTGGGATTTTTTTGGATTTTTGGGTTTTTGGGGATTTTTTGGGTTTTGGATATTTTTGGGATTTTGGGGTATTTTTGGTTATTTTGGATGTTTTGGATTATTTTGGGGTGTTTTGGGTTTTTTTGGGTTATTTTTGGGGATTTTTGGATTATTTTTGGGGTGTTTTGGGTTATTTTTGATATTTTTGGGGTGTTTTGGGTATTTTGGGATTTTTTGGGGTGTTTTGGGATTTTGATTTTTGGGGTTTTGGGTTATTTTTGGATATTTTTGGGGTGTTTTAGGGTATTTTGGGTTTTTGGGTTTTTAGGGTTATTTTTGGGATTATTTTTGGGGTGTTTGGGTTTTTTTGGGGTGTTTTAGGGTTATTTTTGGGATTATTTTTGGTTTTGGGTTATTTTGGGTATTTTTGGATTTTTTGGGGTGGTTTTGGGAGTTTTTTGGGGTGTTTTAGGGTATTTTTGGCTATTTTTGGGGATTTTTGGGTTATTTTGGGGATTTTTTGGTTTTTTGGGTTATTTTTGGGAATTTTTGGGTTTTTGATTTTTGGGTTGGGTTTTGGGATTTTTTGGGATTATTTTTGGGGTGTTTTGGTTTTTTTGGGATTTTTTTTTGGGTTTTGGGGTATTTTGGGTGTTTTGGAGATTTTTGGGATATTTTTGGGGTGCTTTTTTGGATCATTTTTGGTTTTTATTTTTTGGGTTTTTTGGGTTTTTGGGGTTTTGTTTTTAGGGTTATTTTGGGGATTTTTTTTTTGTTTTTGGGATTTTTTTGGGTTTTTTTATTTTTGGGATTTTTTTGGGGTTTTTTGGGGCATTTTTCAGGGTGTTTTGGGTTTTTTTGGGGATTATTTTTTGGGGATTTTTAGGGTATTTTTGGGGTTTTTGGACTTTTTACGGGGGAATTCTGGAGGAGGGCAGGCATTGCTCCTGAGGCAGTGAGTGGTAGGGAATATTTGGGGGGAATTTGGGATTTGGGGGGATTTTTTGGGTGGTTTTTAGGGGGATTTTTCGTCTTTTGGTGGGAGAATTTTAGGAGATTTTTTGGGATTTTTGTAGGGAGATTTTTGGTCTTTTTAGGGGGAATTTTAGGAGATTTTCTTTGGTTTTTTGGGTGGTTTTAGGGGGATGTTTGGTCTTTTGATGGGGGAATTTTAGGAGATTTTTGGGGATTTTTGGTCTTTTGGGGGGAATTTTAGGAGATTTTTTGGGATTTTTTTGAGGGTTGTTTTAGGGGATTTTTGGTCTTTTGGGGGAGATTTTTTGGGATTTTTTGGGGAGTTTTTAAGGGAATTTTTGGTCTTTTGATGGGGGAATTTTGGGAGATTTTTTAAGGATTTTTCTTGGATTTTTTTTTTTTTAATTTGGGGGCAATTTTTGGTCTTTTTGGGAGGAATTTTAGGAGATTTTTTGGGATTTTTTTGGGGGGATTTTTGGGATTTTTTTGAGAGTTTTTGGGGGGTTTTGGGGGGATTTGGGATTTTTTAGGGATTTTAGAGGGGTAATTTTGGATTTTTAGGGATTTTAGAGGGGGAAATTGGGATTTTTTGGGGATTTTTGGGGGGATTTTTTGGGGATTTTTAGAGGATTTTTTGGGGATTTTTAGGGATTTTTGGAGATTTTTTTGGGATTTTTTGGGGGATTTTTAGTGGATTTTTTTGAGGATTTTTTTTTTGATTTTCGGGGGAGGTTTGGGGGATTTTTAGGGGATTTTTTTAGGGATTTTCAGGGGATTTTGGGGGATTTTCGGGGGAGAATTTTAGTGGGTGTTGGGGGGGGATTTTTGGGATTTTTGGGGAATTTTTAGGGGATTTTTTAGGGATTTTTGGGGGATTTTAGAGGGGGAATTTGGGATTTTTAGGGGATTTCGGGGGTGGAATTTGGGATTTTTAGGGATTTTTGGGGGGAAATTGGGATTTTTAGGGATTTTAGGGTGGAAATTGGGAATTTTTTGGGGATTTTTAGGGGGATTTTGGGGTGAATTTGGGATTTTTTGGGGATTTTAGGGTGGAGATTGGGATTTTTTAGGGATTGTAGGGGGGGAATTTGGGATTTTTAGGGATTTTTTCGGGGTGGAAATCTGGAATATTTAGGGGGGAGAATTTGGGAGTTTTAGGGATTTTAGAGGGGGATTTGGGATTTTTGGGGATTTTAGGGGTGGATTTTTAAGGGATGTTTGGGGATTTTTAGGGGGTGGAATTTGGGGGTTTAGGGGGGAATTTGGGATTTTTGGGGATTTTTAGGGATTTTGGAGTGGAATTTGGGGGTTTTAGGGGGGAATTTGGGATTTTTGGGGATTTTTAGGGATTTTGGAGTGGAATTTGGGGGTTTAGGGGGGAATTTGGGATTTTTGGGGATTTTTAGGGATTTTGGAGTGGAATTTGGGGGTTTAGGGGGGGAATTTGGGGGTTTGAAGGGATTTTTGGGATTTTTAATGGCTTTTTCGGGGGATTTTGGGGTTTTGAAGGGATTTTTGGGGGGGATAATTTGGGAGTTTTAATGGATATTTAAGGAATTTGAGATTTTGAAGGGATTTTGGGGGGAGGGTTTGGATTTTGGGGATTTGGGGGCCCTTTCAGGTGCCCTGAGCTCTGTCCCTGCTGCCCCCCCAGGCTGCCCCCAGGGGCCCCGAGGAGGAGGAGGAGGACGAGGACGAGGACGAGGAGGATTCCGAGGATGCCCTGGGCGAGTTCGACTTCCTGGGCACACCTGGGGACACCTTGGGCACACCTGGGGACCTCAGGGGTGAGGCTGGGCACACCTGGGCACACCTGGGGACACCTGGGAATACCTGGGGACACCTGGGACACACCTGGGGACCTCAGGGGTGAGGCTGGCACACCTGGGACACACCTGGGAATACCTGGGGACACCTGGGACACACCTGGGGACCTCAGGGGTGAGGATGGGCACACCTGGGCACACCTGGGTGAGCTGGCACACCTGGGGACCTGAGGGGTGAGGCTGGGCACACCTGGGCACACCTGGGTGAGGCTGGGCACCTGGGACCTCAGGGGTGAGGATGGGCACACCTGGGACACACCTGGGAATACCTGGGGACACCTGGGACACACCTGGGGACCTCAGGGGTGAGGATGGGCACACCTGGGCACACCTGGGGTGAGGCTGGGCACACCTGGGGACCTAGGGGTGAGGCTGGGCACACCTGGGCACACCTGGGGTGAGGCTGGGCACACCTGGGGACCTCAGGGGTGAGGATGGGCACACCTGGGACACACCTGGGAATACCTGGGGACACCTGGGACACACCTGGGGACCTCAGGGGTGAGGATGGGCACACCTGGGGACACCTGGGACACACCTGGGGACCTCAGGGGTGAGGCTGGGCGCACCTGGGGACACCTGGGACACACCTGGGGACCTCAGGGGTGAGGCTGGGCACACCTGGGGACACCTGGGACACACCTGGGGACCTCAGGGGTGAGGCTGGGCACACCTGGCACCTGGGACACACCTGGGGACCTCAGGGGTGAGGCTGGGCACACCTGGGACACACCTGGACACACCTGGGACACACCTGGGGACACCTGGGGCACACTTGGGGACCTCAGGGGTGAGGATGGGCACACCTGGGGACACCTAGGGTGAGGATGGGCACACCTGGGACACACCTGGGCACACCTGGGGTGAGGCTGGGCACACCTGGGACACAGCTGAGGACACCTGGGGTGAGCTTGGGGACACCTGGAGTGAGGCTGGGCACACCTGGGGACACCTGGGACAACCTGGGGTGAGCTGGGCACACCTGGGGGACATGGAGGGGGACCTGAGGGGGACCTGGGGACACCTGGGGTGAGGCTGGGCACACCTGGGGACACCTGGGAATGTCAGGGGTGAGCCTGGGGACACCTGGGCCCCCCCGACCTCTGTCCCCTCGTTGTCCCAGAGAGCCACCGGTGCCACCTGCGGGACGGGGACCTGGGGCCACCGCGGCCACCGGGGCCACTGCGGCCACCTGAAGGTAGGGACACACCTGTCACACCTGTGTCACACCTGTCACATCTGTCACACCTGTGTCACACTTGTCACACCTGTCACACCTGTGTCACACCTGTGTCACCTGAGGGGTGCCCAAGACCATCCTGGTGTCCCTGTCCCCAGTGTCCCCTATGTTCCCAATGTCCCCCCAATATCCCTAGTGTCCCCTCTGTCCTCAGTGTCCTCAGTGTCCCAATATCCCCCAATGTCCCCCCAGTGTTCCCAATGTCCCCCTCTGTCCCCCCAAAGTCCCCAGTGTCCCCAATGTCCCCCTCTGTCCCCCAAAGTCCCAGTGTCCCTAATGTGCACCCTCGTCTCAATGTTCCATGTCCCCAATGTCCCCCTTCCCCAGTGTCCCCAATGTCCCTCCTCTGTCTCCCCAATGTCCCCAGTGTCCCCAATGTCCCCCTCTGTCCCCCAAAGTCCCCAGTGTCCCAATGTCCCCCTCTGTCCCCCAAAGTCCATGTCCCCAATGTCCCCCTCTGTCCCCCCAAAGTCCCGTGTCCCCAATGTCCCCCTCTGTCCCCCAAAGTCCCCAGTGTCCCTAATGTGCCCCCTCTGTCTCCTGTCTCCAATGTCCCCAATGTCCCCCTCTGTCCCCCCAGTGTCCCCAATGTCCTCCTCTGTTCCCCAATGTCCCCAATGTCCCCGCTCTGTCCCCCAGTGTCCCCAATGTCCCTCCTCTGTCTCCCCAATGTCCCCAGTGTCCCCAATGTCCCCAATGTCCCCGCTCTGTCCCCCAGTGTCCCCAATGTCCCTCCTCTGTCTCCCAATGTCCCCAATGTCCCCGCTCTGTCCCCCCAGTGTCCCCAATGTCCCTCCTCTGTCTCCCCAATGTCCCAGTGTCCCCAATGTCCCCAATGTCCCCGCTCTGTCCCCCCAGTGTCCCCAATGTCCCTCCTCTGTCTCCCCAATGTCCCCAGTGTCCCCAATGTCCCCAATGTCCCCGCTCTGTCCCCAGCCCTCCAGCTGACGCGCTGGCCCTGGACGGGCTCGGGGACCTGGCGGAGCTGACGGTGACAAACGACAACGACGGCGGCGACGTGAGTGACACCGGAGTGTCCCCAAGTGCCACCACCCCCCCCCGAGTCCCCTGATGTTCCCAGGGTGTCCCCAAGTGCCACCACCACCCCCAGTGTCCCTGAGTGCCACCATGGCCTTGATTCCCTCCATGTCCCCAAGTGCCACCACAGGCCCTGGGCTCACTTCGATGTCCCGAGGGTGTCCCCAAGTGCCACCATTTCCTGATTTCCCAGGGTGTCCCCAAGTGCCACCACTCCGTGATTCCCCAGTGTCCCCAGAGTGTCCCCACGGTGTCCCCACGGTGTCCCCTGTTCCCAGGTGTCCGACGGCCGTGCTCTGTCCCCGCGGCGCAGCTGGAGCCCGCGCCTGCCCTCAGTGTCCCCAATGTGTCCCCACGGTGTCCCCAGTGTGTCCCACGGTGGTCCCCAGTGTGTCCCCACGGTGTCCCCAGGTGTCCGACGGCCGGCGCCGTCCCCGCGGCGCAGCTGGAGCCCGGCCTGCCTCATGTTCCCCAGAGCGCCCAGTGTCCCCATGTGTCCCACGTGCCCCAGTGTGTCCCCCGGTGTCCCCAGTGTGTCCCACGTGTCCCCACGTGTCCTGTCCCCAGGTGTCCGACGGCCGGGCGCTGTCCCCGCGGCGCAGCTGGAGCCCGCGCCTGCCCTCAGTGTCCCCAAGTGCCACCACTGTAGGATTCCCCAGTGTCCCCAATGTGTCCCCACGGTGTCCCCAGTGTGTCCCCACGTGTCCCCAGTGTGTCCCCAGTGTGTCCCCAGTGTGTCCCCTGTCCCCAGGTGTCCGACGGCCGGGCGCTGTCCCCGCGGCGCAGCTGGAGCCCGCGCCTGCCCTCAGTGTCCCCATGGTGTCCCCAGTGTGTCCCCAGGGTGTCCCCAGGTGTCCCCACGGTGTCCCCAGTGTGTCCCCACGGTGTCCCCAGGTGTCCGACGGCCGGGCGCTGTCCCCGCGGCGCAGCTGGAGCCCGCGCCTGCCCTCAGTGTCCCCATGTGTCCCCACGGTGTCCCCCAGGTGTCCCCACGGTGTCCCCAGGTGTCCGACGGCCGGGCGCCGTCCCCGTGGCGCAGCTGGAGCCCGCGCCTGCCCTCAGTGTCCCCAGAGCGGCCCCAGGGTGTCCCCAATGTGTCCCCACGGTGTCCCCAGTGTGTCCCCACAGTGTCCCCAGTGTGTCCCCACGGTGTCCCCAGGTGTCCGACGGCCGGGCGCTGTCCCCGCGGCGCAGCTGGAGCCCGCGCCTGCCCTCAGTGTCCCCAATGTGTCCCCATCGGTGTCCCCAGTGTGTCCCCACGGTGTCCCCACGGTGTCCCCTGTCCCCAGGTGTCCGACGGCCGGGCGCTCGTCCCCGCGGCGCAGCTGGAGCCCGCGCCTGCCCTCAGTGTCCCCAATGTGTCCCCACGGTGTCCCCAGTGTGTCCCCACAGTGTCCCCAGTGTGTTTCCCCTGTCCCCAGGTGTCCGACGGCCGGGCGCTGTCCCCGCGGCGCAGCTGGAGCCCGCGCCTGCCCTCAGTGTCCCCAATGTGTCCCCACGGTGTCCCCAGTGTGTCCCCACGGTGTCCTCAGTGTGTCCCCACGGTGTCCCCAGGTGTCCGACGGCCGGGCGCTGTCCCCGCGGCGCAGCTGGAGCCCGCTGCTGACGCTGCGCGGTCACTTGGACGCCGTGCGGGCGCTCGCCTTCGTGCCCGGGCACGCGGCGCTGGTCACGGCCTCCGAGGACGCCACCCTCAAGCTCTGGAACCTGCAGAAGCCGCTCGTCCCCAAGAAGTGGGTGACACCGGGGTGACACCGGGGTGACACTGGGGTGACGGGGGGTGGTGGCGCGCCGGGGGCGCCGTCCTCACCGGGTTTTGTCCCCGTTGTCCCCTCAGGAACGCGGCGCTGGACGTGGAGCCGGTGTACGCCTTCCGCGGGCACAGGTTGGGCACCAGCTGGTCACCAGCTTGTCACCTCGGTGTCACCTCGGTGTCACGGGGTTGTCACCTCCTTGTCACCTCGGTGCCACCTCTGTCGCTTCCTTGTCGCCTCAGTGTCATCTCCTTATCACCTCCTTGTCACCTTCAATGTCACCTCAGTGTCAGCTCCTTGTCACCTCAGCGTCACCTCTTGGTCACCTCAATGTCACCTTCAATGTCACCTCAGTGTCACCTCTTTGTCACCTCAGTATCACCTTCAATGTCACCTCAGTGTCACCTCTTGGTCGCCTCAGTGTCACCTTCAATGTCACCTCAGTGTCAGGTCCTTGTCACCTCCGTGTCACCTCATTGTCACCTCTTTGTCACCTCATTGTCACCTCTTTGTCACCTCAGTGTCACCTCTTTGTCACCTCCTTGTCACCTCATTGTCACCTCAGCGGTTGCGGTTTCTGTCCCAGGGATCTCTTGCTGGCTGTGGCAGTGGCCACAGGTGACACAGGTGTCACACAGCTGTCACATAGGTGTCAGACAGGTGACACAAGTGTCAAAGGTGTCACACAGGTGTCACACAGGTCACACAGGTGGCACACAGGTGGCACACAGGTGGCACACAGGTGGCACACAGGTCACACAGGTGGCACACAGGTCACACAGGTCACACAGGTGGCACACAGGTGTCACACAGGTGTCCCTGTTGCGGTTCTGTCCCAGGGGCCCCGTGCTGGCCGTGGCGGTGGCCGCAGGTGACCCAGGTGACCCAGGTGACCCAGGTGAGCCCGGGCTGTGCTGCAGCGCCGGCGTGGACGCTCGGATCCGCTGCTGGCGCCTGCCGGCCCTGGACAGTGACCCCTACGATGGCTACGGTGGGTGGCACCTGGGGACACGGGGTGGCACCTGGGGACACCGGGGTGGCACCTGGGGACTGGGGTGGCACCTGGGGACATGGGGGTGGCACCTGGGGACACCGGGTTGGCACCTGGGACATGGGGGTGGCACCTGGGGACATGGGGTGACAGCTGGGGACACGGGGATGGCAGCTGGGGACACTGGGATGGCAGCTGGGGACACGGGGTTGGCACCTGGGACACTGGGATGGCAGCTGGGGACACTGGGATGGCAGCTGGGGACATGGGATGGCACCTGGGGACATTGGGGTGGCACCTGGGGACATGGGGGTGGCACCTGGGGACATGGGGGTGGCACCTGGGACATTGGGGTGGCACCTGGGGACACGGGGGGGGTGGTGGCACTTGAGGATATCGGGGGTGACACTTGGGGACACCGGGGAATGTGAGGACACGGAGTGGTGGCATTTCTAGGGGACATTGGAGGGTCACCCAATGTCTGCACTGTCCCCAATGTCCCCAATCTCTCCAATGCCCCCAATGTCCCCACTGTCCCCAACACCCCACAAAGTTCCCACTGTCCCTGCTGTCCCCACTGTCCCTGCGGTCCCCACTGCTGCCCCCAGTTTCCCCTCTGTCCCTTTCTCTCTGTCCCCACTGTCCCCACTGCCCACCCTGATGTCCCCACTGTCCCCTGACCCCCCTGATATCCTCACTGTCCTCACTGTCACCACTGTTCCCACTTCCGTCCCAACTGTCCCCAAAGTCCCCACTGTCCCCTGCTGTCCCCCCAGACCCCCGTGCTCCCCCTGTGCCCCCCCTGACCCCTGTGCTGTCCCCCCTGACCCCCGTGCTGTCCCTGTGTCCCCCCGGTGTCCCCCAGACCCCGCGGTGCTGCGCGGGTCCCTCCGGTCACTCCCATGCCGTGTGTCCCCTGTGCTGTCCCTGTGTCCCCTGTGACCCCCCAATGTCCCTGTGTCCCCCAGACCCCACGGTGCTGCGCGGGTCCCTCTCCGGTCACTCCGATGCCGTGTGTCCCCTGTGCTGTCCCCTGACCCCTGTCCTGTCCCCGTGTCCCCCAGACCCCACGGTGCTGCGCGGGTCCCTCTCCGGTCACTCCCATGCCGTGTGTCCCCTGTGTCCCCTGTGACCCCCCAATGTCCCTGTGCCCCCAGACCCCACGGTGCTGCGCGGGTCCCTCTCCGGTCACTCCGATGCCGTGTGTCCCCTGTGTCCCCTGTGACCCCCCAATGTCCCTGTGTCCCCCAGACCCCACGGTGCTGCGCGGGTCCCTCTCCGGTCACTCCGATGCCGTGTGTCCCCTGTGCTGTCCCCTGACCCCTGTCCTGTCCCCGTGTCCCCCAGACCCCACGGTGCTGCGCGGGTCCCTCTCCGGTCACTCCGATGCCGTGTGTCCCCTGTGCTGTCCCCTGACCCCCCAATGTCCCCGTGTCCCCCAGACCCCACGGTGCTGCGCGGGTCCCTCTCCGGTCACTCCGATGCCGTGTGTCCCCTGTGACCCCCCAATGTCCCTGTGTCCCCCAGACCCCACGGTGCTGCGCGGGTCCCTCTCCGGTCACTCCGATGCCGTGTGTCCCCTGTGTCCCCTGTGACCCCCCAATGTCCCCGTGTCCCCCAGACCCCACGGTGCTGCGCGGGTCCCTCTCCGGTCACTCCGATGCCGTGTGTCCCCTGTGCTGTCCCCTGACCCCTGTCCTGTCCCCGTGTCCCCCAGACCCCACGGTGCTGCGTGGGTCCCTCTCCGGTCACTCCGATGCCGTGTGTCCCCTGTGTCCCCTGTGACCCCCCAATGTCCCCGTGTCCCCCAGACCCCGCGGTGCTGCGTGGGTCCCTCTCCGGTCACTCCGATGCCGTGTGTCCCCTGTGACCCCCCAATGTCCCCGTGTCCCCCAGACCCCACGGTGCTGCGCGGGTCCCTCTCCGGTCACTCCGATGCCGTGTGTCCCCTGTGACCCCCCAATGTCCCCGTGTCCCCCAGACCCCACGGTGCTGCGCGGGTCCCTCTCCGGTCACTCCGATGCCGTGTGTCCCCTGTGACCCCCCAATGTCCCCGTGTCCCCCAGACCCCACGGTGCTGCGCGGGTCCCTCTCCGGTCACTCCGATGCCGTGTGGTCCCTGGCGTTCGACGCCCCCGGGCTCCGCCTGGCCTCGTGCTCGGCCGACGGCTCCGTGCGCCTCTGGGACCCCCGCGGGGCCAAGGGCACCTGCCTGAGCGTGCTGCACGGGCACCCGGTGTGAGCGGCACACCTGGGGGGCATGGGGCACATGGGGCACACCTGGGGTACACCTGGGGTACACCTGGGGCACACCTGAGTGACCTTGGGATACACCTGGGGCACACCTGGGGCACGTGGGGTGCACCTGGGATACACCTGGGGTACACCTGGGATACACCTGGGGTACAGGGGATACACCTGGGATACACCTGTGACTCGGGTACATGGGGTACACCTTGGTACACCTGGGCACATGGGTACACCTGGGGCACCTGGGATACACCTGAGTGACCTCGAGTACATGGGGATACACCTTGGGTACACCTGGGATACACCTGAGTGACCTTGGGTACATGGGGTACACCTGGGTACACCTGGGGTACACCTGGGGTACACCTGGGGCACCTGGGATACACCTGAGTGACCTCGAGTACATGGGGATACACCTTGGGTACACCTGGGATACACCTGAGTGACCTTGGGTACATGGGGATACACCTGGGATACACCTGGGGTACACCTGGGGTACACCTGGGGCACCTGGGATATACCTAGGGTACACCTGGGGTACATGGGGTACACCTGGGGTACACCTGGGATACACCTGGGATACACCTGAGTGACCTCGAGATACACCTGGGATACACCTGGAGCACATGGGATACACCTGGGGCACATGGGATACACCTGGAGCACATGGGATACACCTGGGGCACATGGGGTACACCTGGGATACACCTGGGATACACCTGGGGCACCTGGGATACACCTGGGACACACCTGGGCACACCTGAGTGATGGGGGCACACATCTGAGTCACCTGAGAGTCACCTGGACACAGCTGTCACCTCTGGGGACACACCTGAGTCACCTGGGGCACACCTGGGCACTTTGTTGACACACCTGGACACACCTTTCACCTGTGGGGGCACACCTGGGCACTTTGTTGACACACCTGTCCCTTGAGGGGTCACACCTAGGGGGGACACACCTGTGCAGGTGTCTCACCTGTGCCCTCACCTGTGCCCTCACCTGTCTCCCCTGCAGATCACGGTGTCCCCACCTCGGTGACGTTCGTGCCCTCCCACCCGGCTCACCTGGTCGCCGGGTTCCGCTCAGGTGCCACCGTCCTCTACGACCTCGAGGTCACCAAGGCCACCCTGGTGTCCCCCAATGGCGGTGAGTGACCCCCCCTGGCCCTGAGGGTACCTGAGAGCACCTGAGACCCCTCCCCGATGGCCCTGAGGGGCACCTGAGAGCACCTGAGATCACCTGAGAGCACCTGAGACCCCTCCCCCCTGGCCCCAAGGGGCACCTGAAATCACCTGAGAGCACCTGAACCCCCCCAAGGGGCACCTGAGATCACCTGAGAGCACCTGAACCCCCCCAAGGGGCACCTGAGATCACCTGAGAGCACTGAGATCACCTAACCCCCCCAAGGGGCACCTGAGATCACCTGAGAGCACCTGAACCCCCCCAAGGGGCACCTGAGATCACCTGAGAGCACCTGAACCCCCCCAAGGGGCACCTGAGATCACCTGAGAGCACCTGAGATCACCTAACCCCCCCAAGGGGCACCTGAGAGCACCTGAACCCCCCCAGCAAGGGCCACTTGGCTCTGCCCAGGTGAACCAGGCGCCCCCAGGTGTCCCCAGGTGTCCCTGACCCCTGTCCCCCCCCAGATGGCTCTGCCCAGGTATCCCCAGGTGTCCCTCCAGCTGTCCTCAGGTGTCCCCAGGTGTCCCTGACCCCTGTCCCCCCCCAGGTGGCTCAGCCCAGGTGAACCAGGTGTGTCCCCAGGTATCCCCAGGTGTCCCCAGGTGTCCCTGACCCCCCTGTCCCCCCAGGTGGCTCCGCCCAGGTGAACCAGGTGTGTCCCCAGGTATCCCCAGGTGTCCCCCAGGTGTCCCTGACCCCTGTCCCCCCCAGGTGGCTCCGCCCAGGTGAACCAGGTGTGTCCCCAGGTATCCCCAGGTGTCCCCCAGGTGTCCCTGACCCCCCTGTCACCCCAGGTGGCTCAGCCCAGGTGAACCAGGTGTGTCCCCAGGTATCCCCAGGTGTCCCCCAGGTGTCCCTGACCCCTGTCCCCCCCAGGTGGCTCCGCCCAGGTGAACCAGGTGGTCGCCCACCCCTCGCAGTCCCTGACCATCACGGCCAGCGAGGACCGCGGCATTCGCTACCTGGACACCCGCACAGGTGAGCTAATGAGCTTAATGAGGGTAATTAGGGGCCAATTATCTCAATTAGGGGGGATTCGGGGTAATAGGGGGTTTATCAGGGTTAATTGAGGGGATTAGGGTTAATTAGGGGGATTAGGGATTAATTAGCTTATGTAGAAGATAATTGGGATTATTAGCCTAATTTGGGGTGATTAGGGTTAATTAGCTTAATTAAGCTGTTGATTGAGTGCCTAATTAAGGGAAATCAGGAATGGTTGTGTTTTTTGGGTTAATTAGGGGGTAATTAGCTTGATTAGTGTGTAATTAGTGAGTAGTTCCTTTAATTAAGGGGTGATTGGTTTTATCGGGGGTAATTATGGGTTAATTAGCTTTATTGGGGTAATTAGGGGGTAATTAGCCACGCCCCCTCCCCTTCCCCATCCTTTCCCAGAGTCTCCTCCCCCTCTTTGGTGGCCACGCCCCTTTCCTGACCACACCCCTTAGGCCACGCCCCTTCCCTGACCACGCCCCCTCCGTGACCCCGCCCCTGTCCCCAGGTAAGGTCGTGCACTCCATGGTCGCTCACCTGGACGCCGTCACCTGCCTGGCCCTGGACCCCAGCGGCGCCTTCCTGCTGTCCGGCAGTGAGTGCCCTCACCTGGGTCACCTGTGTGACCTCACCTGTGTGACCTCTGACCTCTGAGTGCCCTCACCTGTGTGCTCTCACCTGTGTGACCTCACCTGTGTGACCTCTGACCTCTCAGTGCCCTCACCTGTGTGACCTCACCTGTGTGACCTCACCTGTGTGCTCTCACCTGTGTGACCTCTGAGTGCCCTCACCTGTGTGCTCTCACCTGTGTGACCTCACCTGTGTGCTCTCACCTGTGTGACCTCTGAGTGCCCTCACCTGTGTGCTCTCACCTGTGTGACCTCTGAGTGACCTCACCTGGGTCACCTGTGTGACCTCACCTGTGTCACCTGTGTGACCTCTGAGTGACCTCATCTGTGTGCTCTCACCTGTATGACCTCTGAGTGACCTCACCTGAGTGACCTCACCTGTGTGCTCTCACCTGTATGACCTCTGAGTGACCTCACCTGGGTCACCTGACCTGCGTCACCTGTGTGCTCTCACCTGTCGCACCTGTGTGTCCTCCCCTGTCTCCCCTGTCCCCAGGTCACGACTGTTCCCTGCGCCTGTGGCACCTGTGCCAGCGCACCTGTGTGTCCTCACCTGTCCCCTCCCCTGTCTCCCCTGTCCCCAGGTCACGACTGCTCGCTGCGCCTGTGGCACCTGTGCCAGCGCACCTGTGTGCAGGAGCTGCCCGCTCACCGCCGCAAGCACGAGGAGGGCCGTGCTGGCCGTGGCCTTCCACCCGCGGCGCCTCACCGCCCTCCGACCCTGCGCCAGTTCCTGCACCTGGCACCCGCCACGACCTGGTGCTCCACCTGTGCAGCAGACGCTGCTGTGTTGCACCTGTGTGACGTACCTCCCCTGCCAGGACACTGTACCTGCGCCTAGGCACCTGGCAGCACGTAAGGCACCTGGAAGCACACCTGGTGCGACAACTGCCTGGACACGATGGACAGGATGGTGTGCTGCTGTGGTGTTGGTGGCACCTGGTGGCTTCTGTCACCTCCCCTTGCCCAAGGAGCAGTGTGGCACACCTGAGGGCACACCTGAGGGCACACCTGGGCACACCTGAAGTGGCACCTGGACACACTGGGTACACCTGAGATCACACCTGTGCACACCTGTGGACAACGCTGGGACAGACAGGTGGTGCTGCTGGTGATGTTGGTGGCACCTGGTGGCCTCTGTCACCTGTCCCTGCACATGGAGCTGGTGTGACACACCTGAGGGCACACCTGAGGGCACACCTGGGCACACCTGAGGTGACACCTGGACACACCTGTGGACAATGCTGGGATGGACAGGTGATGCTGCTGCTGGTGTTGGTGGCACCTGGTGGCTTCTGTCACCTCCCACTGCCCATGGAGCAGGTGTGGCACACCTGGGCACACCTGGGCACACCTAAGATCACACCTGAGCACACCTGTGGACAATGCTGGGACAGACAGGTGCTGCTGCTGTTGGTGTTGGTGGCACCTGGTGGCCTCTGACACCTCCCCCTGCCCATGGAGCAGGTGTGGCACACCTGGGCACACCTGAAGTGGCACCTGAGCCCACCTGAGCACACCTGTGGACAGCACTATGATGGACAGGTGGTGCTGATGTTGGGTTCTCTGCGTGTTGGTGGCAGCTGGTGACACCTGGTCACCTCCCCCTGCCCAGG
>CM063311.1:593261-600761 GCA_032173965.1 Sitta carolinensis
GAGCAGGTGTGGCACACCTGAGGTCACACCTGGGCACACCTGGACACACCTGGAGGCCTCGTCACAGACCAGGAGCAGCACAGGAGGTGGCCCCACGATGACGTCATTCATTTCTCTGGGTGTGCTGGTGACACCTGGCGCACAACCTGGACAGGTGAGGTCACACCTGGACAGGTGAGGTCACACCTGGTGGCACACCTGGACAGCTGAGGGCACACCTGGACAGGTGAGGTCACACCTGGTGCACACCTGGACAGGTGAGGTCCACACCTGGACACACCTGGACAGGTGAGGGCGCACCTGGACAGGTGAGGTCACACCTGGTGGCCCCTCCCGTTGTCACCTGCCCTTGCCCAGGGCTGAAGGGCTCCGTCCCCTCCTCCCCCCTAAAATTTGGGATAATTTTGGAATTTTTCCCTCCAGGTAAATCCCAAATTTTAGGGATTTTTTTTCCCCCAATTTTTAAGATTTTTTTTTTTTCCCATTTTTTTTTCAGATTTTTTTCCACCGGACAAATCTCAAATTTGGGGGATTTTTTTTCACTCCAGGTAAATCCCAAATTTTAAGGATTTTCCTCAAAATTTTTAGAAATTCTTTCCCCCGTGGAAATCCCAGATTTTAGGATTTTCCCTCCGAGTCAATCCCAAATTTTAGGGATTCTTCCCCCTCCCAAATTTTTAGATTTTCCCCCCAATTTTGGGGATTTTTTCACCCCAAATTTTGGGATTTTTTTCACCCCGAATTTTGGGATTTCCTCACCCAATTTTTGGGATTTTCCCCCCAATTTTGGGGATTTTCCCCCCAATTTTTTGGGATTTCCTCACCCATTTTTTGGGATTTCCTCGCCCAATTTTTGGGATTTTTCCCCCCAAACTTTGGGATTTCTCCTCTTTGTAAATTTGTACAGCCGGAAACTCCCCCAAATCCCCTAAAAAATTCCCCAAATTCCCTAAAATCCCCCCAAATCCGCCCCCCTCCCCCCGGGGGTGTCACCGCTGCCTTATCACCGTGTGATAATCGGGGAGCCCCAACATTCCCGAAAAATCCCCCCCAAAATTCCCCAAATTCCCCTTTTTAATGGAATTTTCTTGGATATTTATTTGGTGTTTTGGGGGGGGGGAGGGGCGGCAATAAAGGATTTTGGCAAAAGCTGTGACGTCACTGAGGGGGAGGGGACACAAAAATGGGGGGAAAAAGGGACAAAAATGGGACAATTCCAATGTTGGTGCCCCCAAATCCTCAAGTGCCCCCAAAATCCTCGGAATTGGCCCCAAATTCCACCCATTGTCCCCCAAAAATCCTCGGGTTTGTCCCCAAATCTCCCAGATTTGTCCCCAAATTTCCCCCCCAGTGTTCTCGAATTCCACCCCGATGTCCCCAAATTCCCGGAATTGTCCCCAAATCGCCCCCAGTGGGTTGGGGACATTTGGGGCCCTGCGGGGGGGGGGGGGGGGACAAGGACCAGGATTGGGAACGGGAAATGGGATTGGGAAATGGGATTGGGGATGGGAAATGGGATTGGGAACAGGGACTGGGATTGGGACGGGAAATGGGATTGGGGTGGGAACTGGGATTGGGACACAAACTGGGATTGGGAACGGGAAATGGGAATGGGAAAATGGGATTGGGGGTGGGAAATGGATTGGGATGGGAACTGGGATTGGGATGGGAACTGGGATTGGGGACAGGAACTGGGAACGGGAACTGGGATTGGGGACCAGAACTGGGATTGGGGACAGGAACTGGGATTGGGGACAGGAACTGGGATTGGGACAAAAATGACTGGGGACAAAACTGGGATTGGGGACAGGAACTGGGAAGGGACTTGGACTGGGAACGGAAATGGGATTGGGACAGGAACTGGGATTGGGACAGGGACGGGATTGGGGACAGGGACATGGGATTGGGGACAAAAACTGGGATTGGGGACAGGGATGGGATTGGGGACAGGAACTGGGAACAGGAACTTGGCAGGGACACAATGGGGACAAAAACCAGGAATTGGACTGGGATGGGGACAAGGAACTGGGATTGGGGACAAAAACTGGGATTGGGGACGGGACAGGACAGGGACAGGATGAGGACAATGTCCCCATCATGGGGACACGTGTCTCATCCAAAACTTCAGTGGGGACAGGGACTGGGATTGGGGACAGGAACTGGACAGGACAGGAACTGGGATTGGGGACAGGAACTGGGACAGGAACTGGGACAGGGACAGGAACTGGGATTGGGGACAGGAACTGGGAGAGGGACAGGAACTGGGATTGGGGACCAAACTGGGATTGGGGACAGGAACTGGGATTGGGGACAGGAACTGGGAGAGGGACAGGAACTGGGACAGGAACAGGAACTGGGACAGGAACTGGGATTGGGGACAGGAACTGGGAGAGGGACAGGAACTGGGATTAGGGACACGAACTGGGATTGGGACAGGAACTGGGACTGGGACAGGAACTGGGAGAGGGACAGGAACTGGGATGGGGACAGGAACTGGGACTGGAACAGGAACTGGGATTGGGACACGAACTGGGACAGGAACTGGGATGGGGACAGGACTGGGACAGGAACAGGAACTGGGACAGGAACTGGGATTGGGGACACGAACTGGGATTGGGGACACGAACTGGGACAGGAACTGGGATTGGGGACAGGAACTGGGATTGGGGACACGAACTGGGACAGGAACAGGAACTGGGATTGGGGACAGGAACTGGGATTGGGGACACGAACTGGGACAGGAACTGGATTGGGGACAGGAACAGGGACAGGAACAGGAACTGGGACAGGAACTGGAACTGGGGACAGGAACTGGATTGGGACAGGAACTGGGACAGGAACTGGGATTGGGGACAGGAACTGGGACAGGGACAGGAACTGGACAGGAACCCAACGTCCAACCATCGGTCCAAACCCGTTCCCAGGGGCCATCGGTGTCCCCCACTATTCCCAATTGAAACCTCACAGTCCCCAGCCGCCTCAGGTACCCCAGTTGTCCCCAGCCGTTCCCAGGGCCCCCAGGGCCCCCCCCCCCGGGGGAAACCCGGGGGGGGGGCCCCGGGGTGTTTTTCCTTGAGGGGCCCCCCGCCCCCCCCCTCCGGCCCCGGGGGGGGGGGGGCCGGGCCCCCCCAAAAGGGGGGAAAAAAAAAAAAGGGGAAAACCAAAGGGCCCGGGGGGGGACCGGGGACCCCCAAAAAAAAACCAAAAAAAATTTTTTCCGGGGGCCTTGGGCCTTTTTCCCCCCGGCCCCAAAAAAAACCGCCCCCCCCAAAAAAACCCCCCCCCCCAAAAAAATAAAACCCTCCCCCCCCCCCCAAAAAAAAAAAAAAAAAAAAAAAAAAACCCCCCCCCCCAAAAAAACCCCCCCCAAAAAAACCCCAACAGGCCAAACCCCAAAAAAACCCCCCCCCAAAAAAAACCAAAAAACCCCGGGAAAAAAAACCCCAAAAAAAAAAACCGAAAAAAGGCCAAACCAAAAAAAGGGCCCCCCCCCTCCGAAACCCCCAAAAAATTCCAAAACCCGTCCCCCCCCCCCAAAAAAAAAAAACCCCCCCCCAAAAAAAAGGGGGGGGGGGCCCCCGGGGGGGGTTTCCCCCGGGGCCCCGGGGGGCCCGGGGGGGGGGGCCCCCCCCCCCCCCCTTTTTTTTTTGGGGGCCCCCCCCCCCCCCCCCGGGCCCCCGGGGGCCCCCCCCCCCTTTCCCCCCCCCCCCTCCCGGGGGGCCCCCCCCCCTTTCCCCGGGGCCCGGGTCCAAACCCCCTTTTTTTGGGGGCCCCCGGGGGGCCCGGTTTTCCCCCCCCCGGGGGGGGGGGGGGCCCCCGGCCCCTTTTTCCCGGTTTCCCCGGGTTTTCCCCCCCCCGGGCCCCCCCCCGGGGGCCCCCGGGGTTCCCCCTGGTCCCCCTTTCCCCCCCCCCCCCCCCCCCCCCCCCCCCCCCCCCCCCGGGGGGGGGGGGGGGGGGGGGCCCCCCCCCCCCCCCCGGGGTTTTACCGGGGGTTTTAAAAAGGCCCCCCCCCCTTTTTTCCCCCCTTTTTTTCCCTTCCCCCGGGGGCCCCCTTGGCCCCCCCCCTTTTTCCCCCCCCCTTTCCTTTTGGGCCCCCCTTTTCCCCCCCCTTCCCCCCTTTTTTTTTCCCCCCTTTCCCCCCCTTTTTTTTCCCCCCCTCCCTGTTCCTTGGGCCCCCCCCTTTCCCTTTTTCCCCCTTTCCCCCTTTCCTTTTCCCCCTTTCCCTGTTCCGGGGCCCCCCCTTGGTGCGCCCTTTTCCCCTTTTTTTTTGGGGCCCCCCCCCTTTTTTTTTTTTTTTTTTTTCCCCCCCCCCGTCCCGGGGGCCCGGGCCCCCCCCTTCCCCCCTTTTTTTTCCCCCGTCCTGTCCCGTCCCTTTTCCGGCCCTTTTTGGGGGGGGCCCCCCCCCCGGGCCCCCCTGTCCCTGGCCCCCCCCCCGGGGTTTTTGGGGCCCCCCTTTTTCCTTTCCCCCTTTTCCCCCGCCCGGGCCCTGGCCCCTTTCCCCCCCCCTTCCCTTGGGGTTTTTTTCCCCCCCCCCCCCCCCCCGGGGGGGCCCCCCCCCGGTTTCCCCCCCCCCCCCTTTCCCCCCCGGCCCCCCCCCCCCCCCTTTTCCGGGCCCTTTTCCCCCTTTCCCGGCCCCGGCCCCCCTTTGGGGTTCCCCCCTCCCTGTCCCTGTCCCTTTTCCTTCCCCCGGCCCTTTCCCCCCCCCCGGGGGGGGCCCCCCCCCGGGGGCCCCCCCGGGGGGGGGGGGGGGGGGCCCGGGGGGAAAAAAGGGGGGGGGGGGAAAAGGGGGGGGGGGGGGAAAAAGGGGGGGGGTTGGGGGGGGGGAAAAAGGGGGGTTGGGGGGGGGAAGGGGGGAAGGGGGGGGGTAAAGGGGGGGGGGGGGGGGGAAGGGGGGGCCCCAAAAAGGGGAAAAACCCTTTAAAAGGGGTTTGGGGGGAGGGGGGCATGGGGGGGGAAAGGGGGGGTTTTTTGGGGGGGGGGGGGGGGGGGGGGGGGGGGGGGGGGGAAAAGGGGGGGGGGTTTTTGGGGCATTGGGGGGAATTTGGGGGGGGGGGGGGGTTGGGGAAAATTGGGGCCCCCGGGGGGGGGACCGGGGGGGGGGGGGCCCCCCCTGGGGGGGGGGGAAAATTTTGGGGGGGCCCCCCCCCCCCAAAATCCCCAAAAAAGGGGGAAAAAAAACCCCAACCCCCCCCCAAAAACCCCCCCCCCCAAAAACCCCAAAAAAAAACCCCCCCCCCAAAAACCCCCCCCAAAAAAAAAAAACCCCCCCCCCCCCCCCCCCCCAAAAATTTTCCCCCCCTTTTCCCCCCCAAAAAACCCCCCCAAATTTTTCCCCCCCCAAAAAAAAAAAAACCCCTCCCCCAAAAAAAAAAACCCCCCCCCCCCCCCCCCAAAAAAACCCCAAAAAAAAACCCCAAAATTTCCCCAAAAAAAAAAAAAAAAAAAAACCCCCCCCCTTTTAAAAAAAAAAAAAAAAAAAAAAAAAAAAAAATTTAAAAAAAAAATTTCCCCCCCCAAAAAAAAAAAAAAAAAAAAAAAAAAAAAAAAAAAAAAAAATTTTTTCCCCCCCCCCCCCCCCCCCAAAAAAAAAAAAAAAAAAAAAAAAACCCCCCCCCCCCCGTTTGGGGGGGGGGGGGGGGGGGGGGGGGGGGGCCCCCCCCCCCCCCCTTTTTCCCCCCCCTTTTTTGGGGGGGGGGAAAAAAAAAGGGGGTTTTTTTCCCCCCCCCCCCCCCCCCCCAAAAAAAAAAAAAAAAATTTTTTTAAAAAAAAACCCAAAAAAAAATTTTTCCCCCCCCCCCCCCCCAAAAAAAAAAACCCCCCCCAAAAAAAAAAAAAAACCCCCAAAAAAAAAAATTTTTAAAAAAAAAAAAAAAAATTTCCCCCAAAAAAAAATTTAAACCCCAAAAAAAAAAATTTTTTTTAAAAACCCCCAAAAAAAAAGGGGCCCCCCAAAAAAATTTTCCCCCAAAAACCCAAAAAACCCCCAAAACCCCCCCCCCAAATTTTTTTAAAAAACCCCCCAAAAAAAAAACCCCCCCCCCCCCCCCCCAAAAGGCCCCTTTCCCCCAAAATTTAAAAAAACCCCCCCCCCCCAAAACCCAAAAACCCCCCCCCAAAACCCCAAAAAAAACCCCAAAACCCAAAAATTTTCCCCCCCCCCCCCCAAAATTTTTAAAAAAACCCCCAAAATTTCCCCCCCCCCCAAAAAAAAACCCCCCCAAACCCCCCTTTTTCCCAAAAAAAACCCCCCTTTTAAAAAAAAAAATAAAAAAATTTAAAAAAAACCCCCAAATTTAAAAACCCCAAAAAACCCCAAAAAAAAAACCCCCAAAAACCCCAAAAATTTTCCCCCAAAAAAAAACCCCCAAAAAAAAAAAAAACCCCAAAAAACCCCCCCCTTTTTTCCCCCCCCCCAAAAAACCCCCCAAACCCCCTTTAAAAACCCCCAAAAAAAAATTTTCCCCCCTTTTTTTAAAAAAAAAAAAAAAAAAAAACCCCCCCAAAAAAAAAAAAAATTTAAAAAAACCCCAAAAAAAAAAACCCCCCCCCCCCAAAAAAACCCCAAAAAAAAAAAATTTTTTAAAAAAAAAAAAAAAATTTTTCCCCCCCAAAAAAAAATTTTCCCCCCCCCAAACCCCAAAATTTCCCCAAAAAAAACCCCCAAAAAAAACCCCAAAACCCCAAAAACCCCCCCCAAAAAACCCCCTTTTCCCCCCCCCCCCCCCCCCCCCAAAAAAAAAAAACCCCCCAAAAAAACCCCCAAAAAAAAAACCCCCCCCCCCCTTTTTTAAAAAAAAAATTTTTTTCCCCCCCAAAAAACCCCCCCCCCAAATTTCCCCCCCCCCCCCCAAAATTTTTCCCCAAAACCCCCAAAAAAACCCCCAAATTTTCCCAAAAATTTTCCCCCTTTTTTAAAAAAAACCCCAAAAACCCCCCCAAAAAACCCCCCCCCAAAAAAATTTTTTCCCCCAAAACCCCCCAAAAAACCCCCAAAACCCCAAATTTCCCCCAAATTTAAAACCCCCCCAAAAAAAAAAATTTTAAAAAAAAAAAAAAAAAATTTTTTTCCCCCCCCCCCCCCCCAAAACCCCCCCCAAAAAAACCCCAAAAAAAACCCCCAAAAACCCCCCCCCCCAAAAAAAAACCCCCCCCCCCCCCCCCCCCCCCCCCCCCCACCCCCCGGGGGGCCCCCCCCCGGGGGGGCCGGGGGGCCCCCCCGGGGGGGGGGGTGGGGGGGGGGGGGGGGGGTTTTTGGGGGGGGGGGGGGGTTTGGGGGGGGGGGGGGGAAAGGGGTTTTGGGGGGGGTTTTTTTTTTTGGGTTTTTTTTTGGGGGGGGGGGGGGGGAAATTTTGGGGTTTGGGTTTAAATTTTGGGGGGGGGTTGGGGGGGTTTTTTTTTTTAAAAGGGGGGGGGGGGGGGGGTTTTTTTGGGGGGTCCGGGGGGGTTTAAAGGGGTTTTTTTGGGCCCCGGTTAATTTGGGGGGGGGGGGGGGGGGGGTTT